>MU264295.1:0-29222 GCA_020310875.1 Ceratopteris richardii
GAGAGAGAGAGAGAGAGAGAGAGAGAGAGAGAGAGAGAGAGAGAGAGAGAGAGAGAGAGAAGAGAGAGCGGGTAGGTTGAAGAGAGAGGGAAATATAGAGAGGGGGGTAGTTGAAAGAGAGAGGGAAATAGAGAGAGGGGGAGAGGGTGGGGGATCTACAGACCCCCACATCAAGATTTTGCACCGTCCCCGGTGCAATTTCTTCCTTATTCTACTTATTTCTTCAGAATGAACTTGCAGATCCTCCAGTTGCACTGCCAGGACTCCATACCACACTTTTGGAGAACCAAAATACATATAATTCACAGAATACCGGTGGTGATCTTCAACATGCCAACAAAAAGAGGAAAAACACATTCCCATATAGAGCCAGGGAACCAGAACTCCAGAGATTTTCTCCTCCTCAAAGCTAAGATTGATCCCCCCCGAGCAATGCTACTCAAATTCCACCCAGAGCTTTCATAGGAGCTGTGTGTCTCTCCAAGTCTGTCTTGAGGAAAACCACTACCAAATTTCCTTGTCTCTATCTTAGCACCATAAAGGTCCTCCAATTGCTCAGCTGCATGCTCCACTATTCGCCAATATTCCCCTTCTACACAATCAACAGAAGCTTTCTCCCGAAAAGATTCATGAACAGGCTTCTCCCTCTCAAAATATTCATCCTTAAACTGGTTATCATATTTTTCAAAGGCCTCTAATGTGAATGGTGGCCGGTGCTCAAAACCAAACGTTCCATCCTTATCTGCAGATTCTGTGCAAACATCTATAGGAATTAATCGAGGACGGCCTCTTTTCCATTTCTTCTGTTCCTTGATCCATCTAAAGGTATATTTGAGAATGGGAGTCCTTGAAGGTCACCATTAGCTTCCTCGTATGCCGGCACAACTTTGTCACTTTCTGGTCCTGCAAGCATAAAATCATCCGATTCCTCATGTTTACCTGCCTTATTCTTACATACCATCGTAGTGGCGCTGAGTGTTGAATTTTGCTTATCTGACTCAATTAGAGGTTTCTGTCCTTCAGGAGGTGCCTGCAAAAGATAAGCTTGACTTTCTTGCTTACTCTTTTCTATATTGTTCAAGTGAAGAACATCAGTTTTTTTCCTCTTCCCGACCTCCTTGTGTTGCTTCTGCAAAATCTTCATTTACCTCACATATCTCCACTGTGCAGCATTCTGCACTTCCCATCATCCAATTTAATAGAGCATCATCTTCCGAAGGCATTACCTGAGTTTCCATTGTATACCCAGTAGCCTTGTTGATGTCTGATCCTTCCTCCAAATGTATCTGTAATTGATTATAGCATATGTGGAAATCCATAACTTGTTCTTTCCCCAATCCTGTAGAGCCTTTGCTTGCCTTAACCAAGGGCTTCCCAAGAGTAGAGGGTATGAGGTCTCCTGTGGCAGCGCTATAACAACAAAGTCTAAAACAAAATGACAACCCTGCACTATCATAGGTACCTTTTCGACAATGCCCTGCGGTGCAACCCGACGTTGATCTGCTAATGTGACTCTGAAGGGTGCTGCCTTTGTGGGATTCAGCCTTAGTTTCCTCATAGTGAAATCAGGCATCAAATTGATGCCGGAACCTCCATCTATAATAACACTTGTGAGAGCTTCATCCTTGATAAAAACAGATAATCTTGAGCTTTGATAATCAGCCAGGGTGCAGGAGGAAAGTCCACCATAAAACCATCTATGCTAGGAGGTGGGCGCAAGCATGCAAAATGTATAATCTTCAACAGATCACTTCTTACTTTAGAATCCATCTTTATGAGTTGGTACAGACTAATCTTATGGTGAATACCTTTCAAGATTTCCTCAATGTTCACTTCTTGCGTGTCTTCAGGAGTACTTGTTGGTCGATCTTTTAGCAAAGTAGTCACCCTCTCATAAGCCTCTTCCATGTCTTCTTGGTCCTTCCATCCCACCCTCTTCTCTGCATCTCTATCTTTGGGTCCTTGTTGTTCCTCCTTATGGGCTACTGCCGCTTGCCTGGCTCTAGTCATCATTGGCATGGATGAAGATGAAACAGCATAAGATTGAGCGGTCATACCATCTTCTTTTGGAGAGACTGAAATCATGTGGATTGGAGCAGGACGACCTCTTGGGCAATCTTTGGTATAATGATCTTTTGCCTCCGGACAATGTTGACAAGGAGGTGCATCTTCTGGAAGAGAACACCTATTCTGCATGTGACCATATTCACCACAACGATAGCACATCAAGGGTCTATTATATCTAGGCTTTGCAGGCCTATTCTCATCCCTATTTGAAGTATTTGATGTACTAGCATAATATGAATCCAAATTTTGAGGGTTACCTCTCTGTTGTGTACCCTTGAGGTAATAACAATCTTTGGCTTCATGACCATCTTTTCCACAAAATTGACAGCTTACCTTAATAGGGCAATTAGCATTGGAATGTCCATTGTTGTTACAGATTGTACACCAAATTTGTCTCACTTATATCCTGAGTGGTCTTCAAATCTTCTAACTCTCGGCGAAGTTGAGCTACTTCATCATCAGTGCGACGCATACTAGTGGTGGCAAGACCTTCTCTTCTTGTTGATTTTGTTGCGTCTTCAATGCTTCCAGTTCCCTCCTTAGTTGCTCAATAGGATCCAGATCTGCAGCATACTTTTGTTGTGTATCCCCTTCAAAATGTTGCCTTGCTTCTTCAATGCGTGATGCCGCTGCAACAAAATCATTGAGGGTCGCATCCAATCTAAGAGATTCACGAAGCTTCTACTGAGATGACCTAGGCAGAGCCTTTTCGATCCACTTTTTAACCAAAAAGTCACATGGGGCATGTGGCACACGTGCAACAAGTGCTTTTGTTCTAGTGTGAAGTTCATGAAAAGATTCACCTGATCTCAGCTTCAAATTCTCTAGCTGATCTAGAGCTCTTTCTGAGGAATCACTTGGTCGGAATGTCTGTGAGAATGCCGCCTTCAAAGCCTCCCATGTAGTGAAATGGCCATCTGCATATTGACTATACCATTTATCTGCAATACCCTCCAATGTGGATGGAAAAAGTGCCAACATTGCATCTTCTCTATTGTGCAGACCACGTCCACGGCATAAAGAGATAAATCTCCTCACATGATCATCAGCATCTTCATAAGCATGTCCCTTGAAGGTAGGGAACTTGATGTTGATCCTGGAGAGTAGATGAGAAAGATCCTCCATTTGGATTGGTGTCTCTTCTGACGTATCTGAGGAGAAGTCTAGAGTTCTCCTATACCCCTCTTTTGACAATGGTGTCGCACCCAAATCAATAGATAAATTTAGGGAGGACAGAGGGGAGGTAGACTCACTAGCCGTGGTTATTGCTAACTTGTTAAGGCTCCTTCAAACACGAAGAGATTCCTTATCTGCTCGTGTATGGGTCATGTACCTATTCGCAATTGTAATAGGGCAAAACACCTCTCACAGAAATGCAAAGGTCCCACCGTGCGTGCCAAACTGTAGAGGAGGTACTGGGGTATCCGCTTTTAACAAGAGTAAAGATTAAAGATTAACACTTCCAGTACGCTACTCAAGGGGGGTTCTCTTTAGGGAAGTATACCCTTTAACATTTTCTGTGAGCAGGCAGACAACAAGAATTGTACAGAATGGTAAATGCTTCAAAAAATATGGACAACAAATGACCAAGGAAGACCATACACTTCTTGATTCGAATCAGATGATTACAAGGTTGGGCAGAGAACTCAGAACAATACAAATGGTAGTATTTCTCAATAGAATAGAGATTAATCAACACACTGACTCACAGAAAAAATAACCCCAAGCTACTCTCTTACAGTATAGTGCTCATAGCCCTTCACTGTGAAGCCTACCCTCTGTATACACGACAGAGTAGTACCCACTCTGCAACCCCTGACTCGCATAACTCCCACTCTGCCACCTACCGCCCCCACTCCATAGGCATCTTTAGAGCTCTATGTAGATGGAGAGAGCCATGGTCTACTAACCCGAGCATATGTGTTCAATCTCATGGTTTCCCGCATGTCATTCACTTTGTGCTTCATGCTTCAAACAAGTTCCTGATATTGTTAAAATGAGATTGTATTTCTCATGCAAACACTCTATTAGGAAGAGAGCAATCCTATCGAGAACTCTTATCCTCTTTGGATTGGCCTAAAAGACCTCTATTTTTGTATACTAAGATATGTATTGAATGGTAATAATGAGGCACAATTTCATTTCATATTTGTGCATATATGTGGGACATAGAGATAGTCTCATCTTATCTCTATCTCCACCTTGAGGTGTGAATGGCATTCTCGTTTACTCTAGCTTCATAATCAATGATCGCATGTTGTGCCACTCTAGCATATCACTATTCTCTGAGCTCTTCAAGATCGTGGTACAAACAGGTAATAGATATCGAGCTTCTCACAGATTAGTAACTTACAGAGCCGCTTTGCTGACATTACTGAACCAAAGCACTTCTCTATGATGATGGAGATCATACACAATAGCAGCAACTAGGAGCTCAGATTGCGGAGAAGCATAAACAATCTTCTTTGTCTCCTCTTCATTCTTCCCCACTATCTTCTATATCGAATGCCCCTCTCTTGACATCAAAACAAGAACAAATATGGAATCTACTTCCAATGCCCTCCGTTGCGGGAGACACCCTCTCTTCGGTAAAATCCATACTCAGCAAAAACTTCTACACCACTCTCGCATATCACTGGTCTTGGAGCTCTTCAAGATCGTGGTACAGACAGGCTAAAGATATCGAGCTTCTCATAGATTATGAATTTACGGAGCCACTGTTGACATTACTGAACCAAAGCACTTCCCTCTAATGATGGAGATCAAACACAACAATAGCAATTGGAAGCTGAGATTTCGGAGAAGCGGAAACGATCTTCTATGTCTCCTCTTCATTCTTCCCCATCATCTTTTACATCGAATGCCCCTCTCTTGACATCAAAACAAGAATAAAGATGGAATTCACTTTCAATGCCCTCCAGTGTGAGAGACAGCCTCTCTATGGTAAAATCCATGCTCATCAACAACTTCTTTGATACCATGTGCAGATAAGAAGAGCAGTTGGGTGCCACTAGCTGAGAGTGAAGCAAAATGGGTATCTTTCTATACATGCATTCGTGCTATGAACTCCTCCAACCTTAAATCTAAGTTGTAGCAGCGTTGTCCCTTTTTCTCAGAGCGGGGTTATCTTTGATAGAGAAGGCTTTATTTATCATTGTAAAATTAATGTTCTCGTAGATTCAAGGCTCATAAGCTCTTGCCAATTTAGCTCGGAAGCTTGGAAGGCACAATGTGAGACTTAAACCATTGAAGCTTAAACCCTTGAACCGTAACCCTTTGTGTGTATGTGAGTGCATGTGTGTATGTATATGTGTGTCTCTTATGTGTTTGTATGTATGCATGTGAGTTCATGTGTGTGCATATGTGTATGTGTGTTGGTCTATGTGTATGTATATATGTGTGCGTTTGTGTATTTGTGTGTATGCATGTCTATGTGTATGTGTGTGTGTAGGCATATATTTCTCAAATGAACTCAAAGTGTTTTTGATGTAGACCCTCTTGAAATAAACACATACCAATTATCATGAAGCAATGGATCCTTGCACATAAAATGTCAATTTAAGGGACGTGTTGGTGATATGATGCTCTACATTACATTAGGAGTCATGCACATGCACAAGGCTTTTCACACACTTTCATACACATACAAATGTACATGAAATCCTGATGCATGGAAAATGCATATGAGGTCCCAAGAAACTCACACTTGATTATAGCAAAGAATGAACAAGAACGCCCTATAGATGAGGGTCACTTCAGTTTTGTATTCAAGTTTAAAATATGTCTATCTTAATACTCTCATATCTAACCTAGTTGAAAATAATTGCTAGATCCTCATTTGAGATCCAAATTTAATGGAGGAAAAATAATATAAAAGCATGCAAGATTAAGAAATGACTCCTCGAGATTGAGGACTCATTCTCTTTCACAAATGTGGAGCAATTTATGGAAGCTTTGAGAGAGTGAGAGATTTCCTCTTATCATTCCGTTTGTGATCTGCACCATATCCCAGAGCTACTCATGCCCACTGCCAACCTCTCTATTCATGACAGAGATACGACCAAGAACTCTGACCCCGGAGATACAATAAGCTCATCGCTTACTTCCACACTCAACATCTGCTATGCCTATTGCGTACTCCTTCAGGGCAACTCCCATTTTGGCTCAACTCACAGCACTCACATCCATTAATCAGTAATGCGGACATTGAAGATCTGAACCCTCTCCTTCCATAATCTTCTTTTTAAGGTGTTACTCTATTCTGTTTATCACTACTAGCAGACCGAAACCATAAATTGAACACACTATCGGTAGCAAAGCTCAAAAAAGCCCGATAGAGAGAGAGATCTACACTCTCTTAACAAAGTGAGTTGAAGAAAAGTGGGCTAGATAAATATATAAACTAAGACCAGAACGAATAAAAACAAAAAGGACAAAAGATCAATGAAAAGGAAAAAAAAAAAAGAAACAAAGGAAAATAAAAGAGTGAATCATTTGTGGAAATACTGATCGGGCATCTCTCTTGTCCTCCCTTTCTCTCTCTCTCTCTCTGTCTTTCTGTTTCCCTTCCTCTCCCTCTCTCCCTCTCTCTCTCTCTCTCTCTCTCTCTCTCTCTCCCCCTAGGCTCTCTTAGCCCTTTCATCTGCTTTTTTTTGTCTGGGACTTTGCTCGTTATGAGTTACATGGTTTCGGTGGGTCCCATGGATGCTTCAATTGAGTCCCTCAGTAGTATCCACATTAGCATCTCTTGTCATGCCCAGGAAGAGAAGGTTCAAGTGGAGTTAAAAGAAACTTGGTTGATAGGCTAGTTATTTGGCCCTAGAATCCCAATTGAAAGTTTCCCATGGGTTAGTTTGTTTTAGTGAACCACGTTCTCTTCATCTTTGAAAGCGTGGAAATGGTATTCCAAACACTATCATAGGTACGTGGTACATTCAGTGAACCATGATGTGCCTCTTCCTGTGGTTTCAAGGCTTCGTCTGCAATGAAACAAAGCCATCCAAACTCCCTCTTTGCGTTTAACCAAATCTCCCGTTTATCTCTATCAATTCGTTAAAGATATCATCTCTCTGTTAGGAAGGCTAATGTATGACTAACGAAAATGTTAATGGACCCATCTATGGGGGTTTTACTCACTCTATTATTGAGTGTTGGCACCCTCGGGTATGAAAGGAGGGAGAACTGAACTCTGACCTTTCGCCCATTATCTTAGTATGGCACCCTCAGGTATGCGTGGAGGGAGAACTCAACTCTGATCTTCCGCCCATCATCTTAGTATGGCACCCTCAGGTATGCGTGGAGGAAGCATCCAAGTTGGAGGCTAAAACCTACGAACCTTACGAAACCTAGATTGTAATAGAAACGAACACAAGAAACCAGTCCAAGGGTGTTGAAGAGGCTAGAAAAGGGTAAGAGGAAGAAAAGAAAGAGGAATTCAACGAAGTAGAAGAAACGAAGAAGCAAACTGTAGAAAAAACGAAGAAGCAAACTCTGAGGAAGCTACAAAAACACTGACTCGTCGCATCCGTGAGAATCCTCAATTTTCAAAAAAGAAGTCAACATGTATAAATTTCTAGGAGGCTTTAGTCAGAAAAAGACACTAAACTTTCGAAGGGGGAAACATCGTCAGAATAATAGTCCACAAGTAAAAAAGAAAACCAAAACACTGAAATTGCCATTATTCATTCCACTATTTTAGATACCTATGCCAACACGATTTGCACCTAGAAAGAGGTGGCCGAGATCAGGCTTCTACATCTGTGTAAGGGTACCATTAATGTTAGGATTTCACATGGTATAGGACCATCAAAGAAACAAACTACCAAAGGTCATTCCAAAGAAACCAAAGATAAAACTCTATGAAGCAAACCCCTCAAAGGTTGATAATGATAGTAATCTCTTTAAAGTATGGGAACCTTCTCATCTCGCTAAAGCAGTGGCTATAGATCACTAATTGGAGAATAATAAGCTCAACCTTGATTTCATCTACCTCCAAGAGGTCACTATTGGAGTCAATGACCTTATGAAAAGAGTTAAGTTGATCTTACGTTCTCATGATTGGATCTCCACTTCTGATCAAGAGGGTAGCAACATCGATTCCCTTCCATCGAGTCAGAACCATGGCCATGATGGTCTCACTAACGGGTTTTATGAGCCTTTAAAGACTACCTCCCTAGTCCTCTTAGACTCTTAAGACTCCCTCGCTTAGTCCGGCTTATTTTGTTTTCATAAGTCAAGTGAGATTTGTAAGAACAAGTATAAAGCTTCGGGTCATGGCTTAAGTATTTCTTATAGACAACTCACTAGGCTAAAAGATAGATAGATAGATAAGGAGAGAGATAGATAAATAGATAGATAGATAGATAGATAAATGAACTGTAATGTTGGTTAATGTTTGGAGAGAGAGAGAGAGAGAGATTGAGAGAAAGAGAGGGAGAGATTGAGAGAGAGAGATAGAGAAATGAAATGAAATATTGGTTAATGTTTGAGAGAGAGAGAGAGGGAGAGAGAGAGAGATCAACATGTAATAATACACTGACATATACACATACACTCACCTACATATACACATACACACACACATACACATACACATACACACACATTTTTATACACACACATATTCATACACGCACATACACACACACACACATACACACACAAATATGCATACACACACATACACATACACACATATATATACACATACACACACACACACACACACACATATATATATATATATATATATATATATATATATATATATATATATATATATATATATATATATATATATATATATATATATATATATATATGTATATATATATATATATATGTATATATATATATATATGTATATATATACACACACACACACACATACACATATGCACACACATGCACTCACATGCATACATACAAACACATAAAAGATACACATTTACATACACACATACCCTCACATACACATAAAGGGTTAGGGTTCAAGGGTTTAAAGTACACACACACACACACATACACTCACATACATATACACATACACACACATATACACATACACACACATACACATATATACATACACACATAGAGACACACATATACATACACACATACATACATACACACATACACACATACATACATACACACATAGGGTTAGAGGTTTAGGGTTTTAGTTTCACACACACATACAATCACATACATATACACATGCACACACACATATATACACATACACACATATTCATACACACATATTCATACCCACACATATATACACATACACACATATTCATACACACACATATATACACATACACACATATTCATACACACACATATATAGACATACACATATATTCATACACATACAAATATACATACACATATAGACACATAGGGTTAGGGTTTTAGGGTTTTAGCTACACATTCACATGCATACATACACACACATAAGAGACACACATATACCTAGACACAAAGACACATACACTCACATACACACATAGGGGTAGGGGTTTAGGGTTTTAGGTACACACTCACATGCATACAAACACACACATATAAATACACACCTACACTCACATAAACACATAGGGTTCGGGTTTTAGGTACACACACATACACTTCAATACATATACACATACACACACATGCGGGTAAAAGCATATGTGAACACTTTTTAGGAGTATTTATCGTTTTTAAGCCCATCACTTTTTAGCTATTTCAAATGCTTTTTAAATAGCGAAAAAATAAATTCATAATATCAATTTGCTAGATGTATGATCACTACTCATGTGGCGGCCTGCTGGGTATCATGGTTGGAACATCGATAGTAAATTTCATTATTCCTCACGTACTCCACAAGGTGGCGATTCTATGGAGTCTACACCACTAGAGCACAGAATGTCCGCACAACTTCATCAGTCGCGAGAGAAAGCCACCATCAACAAAGCTGTTCCATCAGACGATGAAGGTGAAACAAAACCTTTGGGAACGAGTATGAGCAGGTATGGGGTCTAGCATCCATGCATGCAACATTTAGGTGCGCACATGGCTAGGAGTAATTTCTATGGTTCTAATGTAAGAGCCACTATTTTCGGCAGAGGAGAGATGCCATCCATTAAGAGTCCATCATTGAAGCAAAAGGAATGGACCAGGTAAGATCCTCATTGATTGGATTTATTCAGCTCATTAGTAAGCCTGCATACACATTTCACCCTACCTAATGAATGCGGGGAGCCGTCTGACCATCAGATAGTTTGATGGGGACTGTTCCCGTACCTAGTGCAGAAGCTAAATTTGTGGCCTTAGCTCTTACGACAAAAGAAGGCCTCTCGGTCCTAACGGTCATGCAAGAGCTCTTATCGAAGACATCAATTCCCTTGCAGATTATGTGTGATAACCAATCATGCATAGATTTGGCTAGGAACCGTAAACACCTAGAGAAAACAAAACATGTTGATTTAAAGTTTCATATTATATGTGATCTTGTAGAGAAAAACAAACTTCATCTCGCATATGTATCAATTCACCTAATGTGGGCTTATATGCTTACGAAGCCTGTGGGAGTAGATAAGTCCATCCTTTGCAAGAAACATCTTGGAATCATTGAAATCAAGTAACATTTGTGTCACATTCCAGTACTCTAGTTACAGGGGAGTGTTGAAGCAGCTTAACTATGATTACGTGGATGTGCCACGTATGAACCATGTGGCCAAATGCCATGTCCCAGAAATAATCGCTTATCAGTCGTGAATCACTCATGTGTGCCATGATGTACGATTCACATGTATGTAACTGCTATATTGAATCATTAATACATACAGAAGTTGTTGCGTGTATCTCTGTGTTATCTGTGGGCCCATGTAGGACCCTTCTTTTTTGTATCCACTAACCACAAAGATATAGGGACTCTATAGTTAATCTTTGGTGCTATGACTAGAGTAATGGGCATGCATTTATGAAACAAGTTGCCTTTTTGATGCAGTTGGATATATCTAGCATATCCAAAAGTGCTAGACCACAGTGTATTCTGCCAGAAAAAAGAGGATTTCCACACCGTTTATAGCCTATCTATCACTTGTATAGATTAAGGTACTATATCAAAATAATTGGTTAGTGAGGCACATTGGTTGTCTGTCTTCAAGGTAACTCGACTCAAGGGGAAGATGAAAGTTAAATATGTCAAGCAAGAGTTCTATGACACACTGATGGTGTTACATCAGAAAGTCTACCAAGAGATACCAACAAACTAAGAATTGTTTGTACAATTCTCTAGAGCCTTTGCATTTGAAAACTCTACCACTACTCAAACATAAAAACTCCAGCTATGTACCAAGTGGCATGGTTTGTAGGTGCAAAAGCTTCTATTGAAAGATGCAAGAAGATGTGTACATTAAGTTGAGGATGAAAAGGTTTTACAGTTGTTTGAACGATGATGCTACACCACTTTTAGAGCCTTTGGATGTGAACTGGCAGGAATAAAGAGAAGATGTTGAGTTATGTGCTCGACAAGGTACGATAGTTGCTGCCATAAGGCAAGTGGAGGGTACTAAGGTTATACGCACTTTAGAATTGTTCATTGATAGTGAACTGAATAAGTTACATAGGTTCAAGCTTGATTTGGATCAAGACAAGCTATCAAAGGCTACTGAGTCTAAAGTGACTATAGTAGTCATTGAGATGAGAAAAAAGTTACAAGTATCCATAGATGAGATGAAATGTGATGCAGGAATTTCTCCTGAGAGGAGGATTCAGTTGGAGACACAAATTCAGATATATACTATTGATCTGGAGCTGTTAGGGGTTGAGCCCAATGAGAATGACAAGGTGCCTTATCTAGAGGTAATATTCAGTTTTATTGACATTGGTTGGAACATTTTTTGAAGGTACAATATTGATCAATTGGATTGTTACATACATAGGCTGAATATAAGTTGCATTACCTCCCAAAGAGTTATCGTCAGCCCTCTTACTCAGAGTTTCATCCATGTGCATAGCATGTGGTTTGAATATTGAGGAGAGGATGAGTTTTATAGTGCACCTTATGCCATGCAACCATGCATATCACTATATTTCTTTTGCAACACATTTTCGTGTGTAAATCAACTCTTTAGGACCTGAATGTGGTGCTGAAATACCACAACATGTGCGGCAAACAGTCTCTAGATTCTTTGATGGTGGATTCAATTTTCAGAGAGGTAAGCTTGTCGTGTTGATTAATATTAATAATATTACTTTTTATCCATGGCTATGGCTTCTTGGTTAGTTCTTTGTAACTGGATATTACTAATTAGGTTGCTACTTGTTACCTATTATTGAGTAGCTCGTTCTTAGTTACTTGTTACTAAGTATCTATTACTAGTTAGATTATTACTAGTTATTGAGTTGTTGATTCTCGATAACTTGTTAGTATCTATTACTAATTAGCTTGTTACTCGTAAGCTATTACTAGGTTACTACGTTATTACTAATTATCTTGTTAACAATTAGCTATTACGAAGTAGCTGGTTATTACCATTTAATTTGTTACTAGTTACTGATTAATAAGCAGCTAGTCCTTGGTTAGTTGTATGTAATTAGCTATTACTAATTAGCTTGTTACTAATTAGCTATTACAGCGTAGCCGGTTCGTAGTTACTTGTTAGTAATCACCTAAATAACTACTAAGCTAGTTACTAATAAGCTATTACTAATAAGCTACTTACTAATTAGCTGTTACTAAGTATATGGTTATGGTTAGTTGTTTGTAGCTAATTAGAGTGTTACTAGTTAGCTACTACTAAGTTGCCAACTCTGGGTTACTTGTTAGTAATTAGCTTTTAATAATTAAATTGTTACCAATTAGCTATTACTAAGTAGCTGGTCATTAGTTACATGTTACAAATTAGTTATTAATATATATTTTGTTAGCAATTAGGTATTAATAATTAGCTATTACTAAGTAGCTATTACTAAATAGCTAATTCGTCATAGCTATTACTAATTAGCTATTACTAAGTAGGTATTAATAAGTAGCTTAGTTAGCTTATTAGTAAGTTATTATTAATAAGCTTATTACTAATCACCTATTACTAATTAGCTATTATGAATTAGCTATTACGAATTAGTATTTAGTTTGTTAGTAATCAGCTATTACTAAGTAGCTATTACTAATTAGCTATTATGAACTAGCTATTACTGATTAGCTATTATTGATTAGCTTGTTAGTAGTTAGCTATTACTTATTAGCTATTATTGATTAGCTATTATTGATTAGCTATTATTGATTAGCTATTATTGATTAGCTATTACAAATTACCTATTACAAATTAGCTATTACAAATTAGCTGTTACGAATTAGATATTACTAATTAGCTATTACTAATTAGCTATTACTAATTAGCTATACTAATTAGCTATTACTAATTAGCTATTACTAATTAGGTATTATTAATTTGCTATTACGAATTAGCTATTACTAATTAACTTGTTAGTAAGTAGCAATTACGAAGTAACTAGTTCTTGGTTAGTTGTTCTTACTTAGCTATCACTAATTAGCTTGTTACTAATTAGCTATTACTAAATAGCTGATTCTTGGATAGTTGTTAATAGTTAGCTATTACTAATTAGGTTGTTACTAATTCGTAATTATTAATTATCTATTATTGATTAGCTATTATTGATTAGCTATTACGAATTAGCTATAAGGAATTAGCTATTACGAATTAGCTATCATGAATTAGCTATTACTAACTAGCTATTACTGATCAGCTATTACTAATTAGCTATGATTAATTATCTATTAGTGATTAGCTATTACTGATTAGCTATTATTGATTAGCTATTACGAATTAGGTATTATGATTTAGCTATTAAAAATTAACTATTAATAAGTAGCTGTTACTAATTAGGTATGATTGATTAGCTATTATTGATCAGCTATTAATAAGCAGCTATTACTAGTTAGCTACTATTGATTGATTAGCTATTAATGATTAGCTGTTACGAATTAGCTATTATGAATTAGATATTAGGAATTAGCTATTACTAATTAGCTATTACGAACTAGCTATGACGAATTAGCTATGACGAATTAGCTATTAGTAATCAACTATGAAGAATTAGCTACTTATTATCAGCTACGAGGAATTAGCTATTACGAATTAGCTATGACTAATTAGCTTTTACTAATTAGCTATTATTGATAAGTTATTATTGATAAGCTATTATTGATTAGCTTGTTACTAATTAGCTATTACTGAGTAGCTATTACTAATTAGCTATTACTGATTAGCTATTACTAATTAACTATTATGAATTAGCTATTATGAATTAGCTATAACGAATGAGCTATTATGAATTAGCTATTACTAATTAGCTATTAGAGCTTAGCTATTACTAATTAGTTTGTTACTAATTAGCTATTGCTCAGTAGGTATTACTGATTAGCTATTATTGATTAGCTATTAGGAATGAGCTATTATGAATTAGCTATTACGAATAAGCTATTATGAATTATCTATTATGAATTATCTATTACAAACTAGCTATTACTAATTAGCTATTACTAATTAGGTATTATTAATTTTCTATTATGAGTTAGCCATTACTAATTAGCTTGTTACTAAGTAGCTATTACGAAGTAACTAGTTCTTGGTTAGTTGTTTGTAATTAGCTATTACTAATTAGCTTGTTAGTAATTAGCTATTACTAAGTAGCTAATTGTTCGATAGATGTTGGTAGTTAGTTCTTACTAATTACCTTGTTACTAGTTCACGATTACTAAGGATCTAGTTTTCTGTTAGTTGTTTGCAATAAGTCATCCATCAACTATTTATGTCTTACTTTTTAACCCTCTAATAGAACACTTGTCTAGCTGGTTTCATTGTGCTAAGTAGTTGCTCGTACCTCAATAGGAACAATTACCAACAATGTTGATGCTCCATACGATAGGAAGCTTGGAACAAGTATGTTGGATGTACACCATTTGCTGAAAGTAAGACTTATGTCCAATCTTCATCATCGAAAGAGAAAGAAAATATTCCATCCTTCCTCCAAACACTGTCTACAATGGATGCTAGTGTCAATCCTTGTCCAATTGAGTCAACATGCATGATGTGGAGTCCACACACATTGACTTTCATAGTGCTCCAGATGGAATGATTGAGAATGTTCTTGATCAAGTTAGCAGCTCAGATATTAATCTAGCTAGTCAAAACTCTGTAGTTGATAATGATCCCATTGTTTGTTCAAAAAAGTTCATCTGCAGAATCCAACTTTTGATCCTAATCAGAGTCCAAATAGAGATGTTCGTCAAATGAATGCTACAAATGAAACCTCCTCGAAGCAAAACTATTGTAACCGAGCCTCAGTTTCTGACATGTGTGGATCCCCAACAAAGAGTATAGGTGTTCATGTACAAGAGGATGCCACTCTAGTGCAATTTATGGCAAATGCAAAAAGAAATTTGCAAGCACCTGTGAAACGACAGAAGAAGCCAAGCAATTTGCACCCAATTACAAGGCGACAAACTACTCGATCACACTAAAATGGAGGAGCGATACCTGATATAGAGGATCTTTTGAAAGAATAGTACCAATGTTCACCCTCTTACATCATTGTCCTTTGTAATGGTTACTATTCTCACGTGTGGCAGCATCCAAATCTATTAGCTATCATTAGAGTTTGTGATCAATGTATTTAGTATCGATGTTATTGAAATATTTTGTCGTCTTTGCCTCGTATTATATACCCTGTACATATTTGATAGCTCAATTGTGACATTGATTGTAATGATGTAAACAATTCTTCTTTTGGTATTATGTGGGCAAAATGGCTTTTGTCCATAACTTAAGCACCAAATTGGAAATAATTTGAAGTCTTAATGCTATCATAAACATTAGGAACGCATTTGTATGACTTTCACAATCGTTCCTCTCATGATGCCTTTTAACAATGATATGATTTGGATAGTAGTAAATAGTTTCAAAGTGAGGAAATTGATTTCACTATTTAGTTCTACTGTTCACCTTCTTACAACACCTCTTTGTAATGGTTACTATCCACATGTGACATTGTCCAAATCGATTAGCTCTCATAGGATTTTGTATCTAGCCTATTTTGTAATGATGTTATTGATTGTATTTATCCTATTCTGTACAATTTTTGATAGACTAACAGTAACATTGATTGTAAGTTGTAATGATGTTTGGCTTATAGGTAACATAAAGAACAAAGTTCCATCCACAACTGCCGCAAAAGACACTCTTACATCCTCAGCAAGTCAATGTGAGATTGCAATAGAAGTTGAGAACAAAGATGCCCAAAAAGAGAAAAAACTAAATAAAGTATCAGTTTCAACTCAAACTGATCCTATTTCAACTCAAACATGTCCTATTCCAAATCAAAATGATCTTATTGCAACAACAATTGAGCAAAAAGTGTTAGTTTCAACTCAAATTAATCCTCTACTAGTATTTACACTAAAAGGCAATCAAGAGCCTAAACAAATACTACGCAAGTCAAAAAAAGGAAAGAGGTTGGATCATGTGATAATGGAACTGGAATTTGTTGAGATAGAAAGGGACCCTCCAAAGATCCAACGTGGCCTGACAGAAGAGGAGATACAGTAATTGAAACCTATTCACAGGGATTTACAACCTAGGGCTCTGATTCTAGAAGTTGTGGTATTTATGAATTGTTGGAGTTAGACGTCTGCGGAAGCATGCGAACAACACAAGGAAGAAGAAGAAGCTTAGAGCACCACACACAATACTGAATGTACTACTAGAGAATGTACAAAGATAAGTAGCCCATTAGGGCAATATGCGTATATACAAGCCGGGGGAAAAAAACCTCCTAAAGAGGGAAAAAAGTGCCCCGGAAGTCCTAGTGTGTTCACATACATCACTACCTAAATATATCAACAAATCCCCCCTGGGAGTGATGCGGTGAACAAGGAGCTGGCACTCATGTATAAGGAAGTGCCAAGCTATGTGGAAATCGCTCCACAAAAGGAAGTAAGCCCAAAGCTTTGCGGAAAGCTTCAAATTTCTTTCTAGGCGGAGCCTTTGTGAAAAGGTCTGCTATGTTCTCCTACATGGGCACATATACCAAGCTGATCTCCCCAGCAGAGAACCTCTCCATGACATAGTGATAATGCACCTCAATGTGCTTAGTGCGAGCATGGAACACAGGGTTCCTCGCAACTGCTACTGCGCTCTGACTGTGAGTGAAGATGGTGGTGGCAGAAGATTGGCCAACACCCAAATCAGCCATAAGGTGTCTGAGCCACACACACTCAATAGTCGCTGTGAAAGCTGGCCTATTCTCAGCCTCACAACTAGAAGTAGCCACAGTAGGCTGCTTCTTGCTCAACCAAGATACACGAGCTACCAAGCATGAAGCAAAAACCACTGGTGGACACACGAGTGTCATAGCGACCAGCTCAATGTGAGTCAGAAAAAGCATGCAAATCTGGCGGTAGTGACCCCCCCTTGGGATAAAACAACCCAAGTAGCGGAGTACCACTCAAGTAGCGAAAGATGTGCTTGACGGCCTTCCAATGCGTGACTCCTGCGCAATGCATAAACCTGCTCATCTGTGAGACAACAAACTGAATATCTGGCCGAGTAATGCATAAGTAAATCAAGCATCCAACAATCTGCTGATAGAGAACAACATCAAATGCATCTCCAGCATCATGAAGACTCAATCGTTAACCTGTCTCCATAGGAGTGGCAATAGGCTTACAGTCTTCAAGGCCAAAACGCTGCAATAATGTGTCAATATATTTCGTTTGACACAAAGCCATTCCACCATCAACTTGCATAAACTGAATGCCCAAATAGTGATGCAAATGCCCCAAATCAAACATCTCAAATGAGGCATGCAAATCAGCCTTGAAATCAGCAATATGCTTCTCAATAGGACCAGTGAGCAGCATGTCATCAACATAGACAACAATGATCAGAAGCACATCATTAGCACGCTTAACATATAAGGTGCTTTCAGTTGGACTGTTCTCAAAACCATGTGCAACCAGATAGGCATGTATCTTCTCATACGAAGCACGTGGTTCTTGCTTTAAACCATATAATGCCTTCTTTAACCTACACACCTGGTTTTCATGCCCCTTCTGCACAAAGCCACGGGGCTGAAAAACATACACTTCTTCATGCAAGTCACCATTCAGAAATGTTGTTTTAATGTCCAACTGATGTACATTCCAACCATGATGGGCTGTAAGTGCACAAATGCTCGGAACAGTAGTCATACGGCATGTAGGTGCAAAGGTCTCATCAAAATCAATGCCTCTTTCCTGTGCATAACCCTTTGCAACAAGCCTAGCCTTATACCTGTCAACTGTACCATCACGTTTATGCTTCAGCTTGTATACCCACTTAGTGCCAATGTCCTTCTTGCCAGGAGGCAAGTCACATAAAGACCATGTACCATTCTTCATTATAGCATCATATTTAGATTGCATAGCAGCCATCCAATTTTCTGGATTCTGTGCTTCATCAAAAGAAACAGGCTCATTCTCATCACAGAGACTAGACGCAGCCATAGCATAGCAATCTGATGCAAAGGAGGCACTATGAGAGCCTGAACGAGTACGATATGACAAAGGTGCATCTAATTTGCTGTCACACAAAGTCTGCACCAACCATTTTGGCATAGTTTTTGCCTCTTCAATATCAGCTCTCTCATCAAGTGCATCATGTAAATCTGCATCAGAAATGGAATGATCTACATCATCATATGAAACCTGCAAAGGCTGAGAAGTTGCCTCATTAGGACTAGCACTAGACTGTCCACCTGTAAAAAGAGGCATCAAAGTATCATACATGTCTTTGGAGCTAACAGATGTCTCCTTAGTACATGAAAGCAATGGCTGAATAGCATCTTCCACAAAGACAACATCACGACTAACCAGAATGCGTTTAGTCTGTGGATGATGCAAAGGATAGCCTTTACTTTCAGAATTGTACCCAACAAAAATACATTTGACTGCCTTATCATCCAATTTTCTGTGATGTTGTTCAGGCACTAGTGCATATGCAAAACAACCGAGAACACGCAGATGAGCAACAAATGGCTTGCGGTCATGCCAAGCCTCATATGGAGTGATAGATTGTTGCGCTTTAGTGGGACACCTATTCAGTACATATGCTGCACACATGATAGCCTCAAGCCAGAAACTATGTGGTAAAGCCTGACTTTTGACCATGCACCTCGCCATCTCCATGAGTGATCTGTTCTTTCGTTCAGCAACTCCATTCTATTGAGGTGTATAAGGCACTGTACACTGGTGTTTTATCCCACGTTCAGCCAGAAATGCATTAAAATCAGAAGACATGTATTCCCCCCCTCGATCAGAACGGAGGGTGCCCATTTTACATGCTGACAGATTTTCAGCCAAAACCAAAAAGTGTTTAAAGCACATGAACACTTCGGACTTTTCTTTGAGTGGATATACCCATGCATGCCTGGAAAAATCATCAATGAAAGTCACAAAGTAAAGGTAATTTCCAAAAGAGGGTGTCTGCATAGGACCACAAACATCACTATGTACAATTTCTGTGTAGCCCGAACTGAACCATCTTTTGGAAAGGAGGAATGCTGCATTTTGCCCAAAATACACCCTTCACAAACATGTTTTCCAGGTGCCTCAAGTTTGGGCAAAGAGGACACCATTTCAGATTTCTGCAGGCGTAGCAAACTAGCAAAATTTAGATGACCAAAGCATGCATGCTAAAGCTTTGCATCTGACATAGCCTGAGATTCATTTACTGCACATGCCAAATCATTTTCAGATCTTTCATAGTCTATGAGCTTATACAGCCCACAACATAAAATGCCAGAAGCAATAATAACATCGCCATTTGAAAGATCATGAACTGTACATATGTCATCAATAAATTTCACAACCAAGCCAATCTTGGCTAATGCAGAAACTGATAACAGATTCTTCTTGATCCCTGGCACAAATAAAGCATCTGACAAAGTAAAAGAACTACCATCAGCAGTAGTCAAAATGATCTTAACAACTCCCATAATAGGATAAGAGGAGTTGTTGGCGCATGTAACAGTATTCCCTGTAGGGGCAAGCTCAAGTGAAGAGAAGGAATTGCACTGCGAGGTAATATGTTTGATCGCCCACTATCAAAGTACCAACCATCTGAGTCTACTGCAGACATGCACTGCTCATGAGAAGATGGGTCAAAACTGCAAACAGTAGTGAACGCCCATTCTTCTTCCTGCACAAGATTAGGAGACTCCGTTTTTGGTGTAGAGGCTTCTGCAACAACCATTCTAGCCTCTTTCTTCTTTGCCTCTTTTGCAGCCAGTTTTGGACAGTTCTTTATGATATAATCATTCCCTTCATAGTACTTACAAAACAATTTCTGCTTTTCTGATTTTTTCTCATCTTTGTCTTGGTTCTTCGAATGTGTAGCATTTGCAGATTTCTGCTTACTAGTAGAAGAACTCCATTCTCCTTTGCCCTTCTGACTAGCCAAGAAAGCTTGATCTGCAACATGCATAATGGACCTACTCTGCTTGGACTGATCTTCCTGCAACAGGACACAGACTAACTCCTCAAATGACAAAGCATTTGGATTTCCTTTCATCATCAACCGAAGAGTAGAAGCAAAACTCTGATATGGATCAGGAAGACCATTCAGAACAGTCTGCACAAGTGAGCTATCTGGTATAACCTCATCAATAGAAATCAATTGTTCCTTCAAGTCTTTGACCTTTGTTAGGAAACTGTCCATAGAATCACCTTCATTCATGTGCTCACTCTCCAACTGTTTTCTGAGGTAAGCAACATGAGCCTCATTCCTAGCTTGGTATAATGTGGTAAGTGTATCCCAAGCATCCTTAGCTGTTCTACAAAAGAGAATATGAGGAATAATGGCACGTTTGACAGACAAGGCTATCAACGCATGTGCCTGGGCATCTCTGCCATCCCAACGAATCTGCTCTACAATAGGTGCAACAGAAATAGTAGCACGAACAGAAATCTGCACAATATCATCTTCGACACCATCTTCATTAGCTCCAGCACCTGTATTCGCAGTACCCGTTGTCACAGGTGTAACAGGACGTCTTTCAACACCCTGCACAATGTTCCACAATCCTTTTGCAACCAATACATGTTGCATCATATAAGCCCATAATGGGTAGTTGGTACCATCCAACTTATCCTCAACAGCCAACATACGGAATACATCACTACTTTCAACCATGGCCGGTGACTAAAATACCTTGATGCAAAAAATTGACTGTATCTCAAAAAGTTGAACGGAACGGCCCAGAAGAGTTTTGCTAAGCGTGTAGCAGACTTCGAGACGCTTAATGGAGAACAAAAACAGGTATATATCTTTGGCACAAAAAGACGAAATAGCCTGCACAAGTGCTCTGATAGTGCATTCAGGAGGCCGAAACGAGCTCAAATCGCGAACCCGGCACCACAGAGCGAAGCCGTTTTGATCTTGGAAACACCCTGAGTATGCTCACCAAAATTCATACGATTCTGAGACTGCAAACGGAGGAGTGTCGACGGCACCCTAGATGAAGCAACGACCTGGTCTGATACCAGTTGTTGGAGTTAGACGTCTGCCGAAGCACGTGAACAACACAAGGAAGAAGAAGAAGCTTAGAGCACAACACACAATACTGAATGTATTACTAGAGAATGTACAAAGATAAGTAGCCCATTAGGGCAATATGCGTATATACAAGCCGGGGGAAAAAAACCTCCTAAAGAGGGAAAAAAGTGCCTCAACGGTCCTAGTGTGTGGTGCCTTGAATATTTCAATGTCTAGATTTGGAGTGCCTATGATCTAGATGAGGTCAACAACCATATTGATACAATCTTCCCGGAGTTCAAGAGGAAATTTATGGATATTTGGAGGAGGAATCAGTGTTTTTGGAAATTTTCAGTCCATTTCAAGAAATTGGCTCATTTCTAGGACAAGAATGTGGAGTGCGTGCATGACAATACATTGATAATTGATACTACTGCTTACAGGTTATTTTACAACATTAGAAGATGTTCTCTAATGTTACCAAAGATAACAATCAATGAAAGACTTAACTATATGTTAGAAACTCTTTGTGATCAACTTTGGAAATGGTTCCTAGCCCCAAATCGTATTGAGTATGTAGATATTATTTCCAGATTAATTTCTCTTGATGAAGAGAGTTTGTCTATATATCATGGCATACATCAAGACCATAATCAAGATTACAGACAGAATCGAGATTACAGAAAAAAACAGTGAGTAATGCCAACTCTAGGGTGGCTATGAATGGTTCTCTTTCTGAACCCTTCAATCTTTATAGATCTATCAGATAGGGTTGTCCCCTTGCTCCTCTTCTGTTTGCTATTTGTAGTGATGCTCTGGGATGGTAAGGAATTCTGGATGAAAGTTAAAGAGGGTTATACCTTAAATCTAGTGTTTACTTCTAATCTTTGTTTATGTCACATGACTCATTGTGGAATGGATGGGTGAATGCTGAAGAATATTCTCCTTTGCCTATTAAGATGAATAAGTGCAAGGAAAAAGGATTTAACTCATGGAATACCCTCATGTCTAGACAGGATATTGTGGTTCCTCTCTTCATTAATGACATTGCTAATTTATTACTTGGTTGTAAATAGGTGCTTATGGATCAGAGGGAGCTGCTCCTGAAAAGCCACAGAGAAGTGAAACCACTACAAAGAGCTTGAGCTACATACAATTGCTATGGATGTGTTCTAGAAGTTCAAGGAAAAAATAGGTTCCTTTCCCAAGTTGGCGAGGAGGCTGAATCAGAAGTGGAATCTCTAGTGGACTGCTCATCAATGGTCCTATAGATTTCAAGTCATTTGGGACCTTCCTCCTATGAATAAGCACTCCATCTTATTGTGGATTATCATTCACCAGGGTCTATGGAACAGGGGCAGAGCTCATAAATGAAATTTGGGGAATGGCAATTGTAACACCTGTGGGAGGTTGGAGGATATTTCTCATCTGTTTATGGAATGCTTTCATGCTAAAAAATTCTGGTCCCTTCTTAATAATCTCTGCCTCACCTTGCCAGACCAATAATGGGTTGTATCTTTTGCTTTGGCACACATGAAGAGCACAAATATTATGGAACATCTGGGTTGGAAGAAATAAAAGATGCTTTGGAGATGGTAGTAGGAACCAAATTTAGAATTGTTGGAAATAAATGAAGTTTGCTCGACATGCCTACCTTTCTAGTATCTTTGATGCTCCTATGCATCAAGCCATGTATTCAAAACTCATATGTAATGTTAGATACCAAAAGTGGAGAGTCACTCTCTCTAAGATGTACTGTCCCAAGAGGGCCTGCCCCCTACACACAGCTGTACAATATTTCCTAAATTTAGTTTTTAAAAAAATAACTTTTAAGTCTATGGGTCAATTCAAACTATTTTGATGGTACATAAATGGCATTTCCTATCAAAATCATGCTTCCATCATCACATCAATTTATCTGTTTCAGGGGTGCATGTTTTGTTCTGAGGGGGGTAACCCGCGAGACTTTTTTTTCTTTTGAAATGGAGGTTCAATCGAAGCCTACTCCCCTGGACTTTAATTTTGAAATTGTAGCTATACAAGTGAACGGGCATAGTACGCATGGGAGCCCCCGTATCACATAAACCAAGGGTTAGATGAGTCACATAGTGTCTTGCCATAGCGAGGGCTTGAACCCCCAGTCCCACCTCAAGAGGCGAAGAGCCAATCCAACTAAACTAAGCCACACTCTTTTTTTTAAGAGAACAAAAAAATTGAATATAAATATAGAAGAGTTACAAACTGTGCTAGTGTTAAACCCTCACCAAATACAGATAAGGACTCCACCTTCTTTTTCAAACAACAAGAAGATTAGATTAATGATGGTATGTGTAAGTGTACAAAGGGTAGGATCCCACACAAGCGTCCTAGATTACAAAAAATACTCAACAAATACTGCTGGAGCAGGGGACATACATCTGGGCAGGATACAAGTTAGAAAGATAGAAAGGTTCCTGATACACAAGCTCATGTACATGAGTAAATCATGTCAAATCTAGAACTAGAGTACAACTTAAATTATGAATCTCTTCACTGGTTGGGAACATGTATTGAAGAAGCCTCTCCTCCAGCACCTTTTGTGCAGCAGCAATACTTGAAGAGGAGCAGGAGATAAGTTAGTGATATCCATTATAGCAGAGTCTTGAACGACCCCACCATTGACAGTGAGGTCATTCTAGCTAGAGTATCCATTCTTGCAAGACGTGCTCTTTGAATCCCACTTTGCAATTTTTCCATAGAGATAGCCATCCAATCCAGATGTTTTCCTATAAAATTTAGAATGAGTAAAGTACTCATTAGGGTTGTTGGGAAAGATGGATGGAAACTTCAAGAAATGAGTAGGTACTGCCAATCCCTACTTTGTACCAACCCCTTTTTGCTTCATAGTTGAGTTGTAGGCCCTCTTATCTTTCCAATGACACTAAACAACTGCCTATGTACTTTGAAAATGATTTGAGAAATTATTGAACCAAAACAGACTACTTCCAAGTTGAAGGATCAATGAAAACCTTCTATTTTTGTCCACACACCTATTGCTTGTTAAGCTCAGTGCTTTTAGTATAGTAGGAATTAGAAAAATTCATTTTGGATATATGAAATTAGTTTATGAGCTAATGATTCCCAGTGGAATCCTTTAAAATGATACACTATACAGAGCAATCAATTTAGCAATCAAATCATTACCCCCAATTTTTTAGGACCTCTGCAGAGTTTGACCAGTAGGTACTTCCACACATTTTTCCCCAAATATTCTAAATTGATTATCTTCAAAATTTGAGTGCATGTAGAGGACTTAGAGTGATTGGAACAAGCTATAGAGCATTGAAAATGGTGAAGAAATGATTGAGATATGAGTAGTACAAAATGACTCTTCTGAGTAACTATGATAGAGACCATAGATGGAAAGTATTGATTTATTGTATTAGAAGACAATGTTGTACAAGATCATTGGCATGATAATCAATGCCTAATGATAATGCGTAGTGTAGGCTATGATGTAAGCCTCACTCGCTTACAATGTGGTCAAGAAGAACTCGGAATTGGAGTCATCATATGCCGCGAGTTTTTCAGCCATCTTTTATAGCTGAGTCATTTGAATTTGAATTTGGATTCCTCATTGGCTCTCACTAAAGGTGATCCTTTAATCTAGGAGATATTCTGTCAAGTAGAGTCATGACTTTTCCAACTAACAAACTCCATGAGAAGTTGTGGTTACAAATATTCTTTCAAGTCAAATTGACTTTTACAAATGGTAAAAGATAAAACCTTCCTAGCAATGGTTCCCATGGAACTTCAATTGTACATAAACTCTAGCCAAATGTGTAGGCTTGGTATTTGCACCAACAACTCCCCCTCAAGCCAAACTTCTTGGCTTGGTCTTCTTCTTTAATCTTCTTGAATGTCTTGCAATCCAATCAAAGACTTAAACTTGCAAAGTTTTGTACCATCTAAGGCTTTAGTCAATAAGTCTGCACATTGCATATTAGTTGATACATATGCCAACTGAATTGCCTTGCTCAATAGCTTCTCTCTCACATAATGATTTTGGACATCTATATGCTTGGTCCTAGCATGCCAAATAGGATTTGTTGCAAGATGTAGTGAGCTTGTATTATCTCCAAAAATCATTTAAGATGTAGTATTGTTGTAGAGCTAAGAAGAGGAAAAGGCAGAGAAAAAGAAGGGCCCCAAAATTTTTCCGATTTGGATACTATATTTGTATTATAACCATTTTTGTAACATAGTTTCCATTGTAAATGCACTAGAGGAGTCCTCTAGATGCATACCCATGGAGATTAGTAGCTTACCCATGTAAATTAGTAGGAAATTAGCCTCTTAGTGAATAAAGTGCCGGTCTCTTGTGTGAAAGGACCATTTTTAGGGCACATGTATATAAGTCAATTTGTGACTCTTTACAATAACCTTTTTCCATTGTGAGAATCAAGCGCACAGAATTTCGAATTTGTGTCTTCTCCTCTCTGTATCATCTTCTTTGTGAGCTTGTGTGCATGTGTGTTGCTTGAAAAGAGTGTTAGGAAGTGTTGTCTATCCATGAAAGTGTTTGTTTGCTGTTGTTAAGGTGTGTGTGAAGTGTAGGAAGTGTTGAAGTGTAGAAGGTCATTCCCACGACTCAGTATTTTGCTCATAACTTGAATTAAAAGCATCCGAATTGAGTGAAAATTACGACCATTGGATGCGTCTTTGCGAGAGTGTAGAGGAGGTACTGGGGTATCCGCTTTTAACAAAAGTAGAGAATGAAAATTAAACACGTCCAGTACATCACCTACTCAAGGGGGGTTCTCTTTAGGGAAGTATACCCTTTAACATTTCTGTGAGCAGGTACATAACACGGATTGCACAGAGTGGTAAATACTTCAAAAAATATGGACAACGAATGACCAAGGAAGACCATACACTTCTTGATTCGAATCAGACGATTACAAGGTTGGGCAGAGTGATGCTCAAAAGTGCAAGCTTAGGGCTGACAAGCCACCCTAAAAGTATTAACTCCAATACAACAGATCAGCATAAGGGGCCACTGATATGCAGGCTAACTCAGAGCAATACAAATGGTAGAATTTATCAAGAGAATAGAGATTAATCAACGCACTGACTCACAGAAAAGAAAATAAATCCAAGCTACTCTCTTACACTATAGTGCTCATAGCCCTCCACTGAGAAGCCTACCCTCTGTATACACACTACAGAGTAGCTCCTACAATAGACTTGAAACCACCGAGTGTAAGAGAGGACTTTTGCACGTACGCACGAACCATTGTATCTCTAAAATTGTTGTACCCAAATGAGCAAAAATCCATTGCTTTTATAGACCTCCATAGGTCAAGAGAGCCTTGCCGAATCTTCACGTCCAGTGATCACGCACCGATTGATCTCCCAAAATTAGGGGGTAGGTCAAATATTCCCTTGATTTGAATTGAATCCTCAAAAATAGGCAGTCGTCATGAATCGTTGGCGGCAAGACTCATTGCACCACTTTTACTTTTATCACTTACACCTTTACTGTCACTTTTGAATGCAAACTGAGATCCTCATTTTGTGTCGCCCGTGATATTTGAATGACCTAGAGAAGCCCATTCCTTACCTAATTTTTTTGTAGTAGCTTTTGATCCTTCATATTAAGTGAGCGGTGTGGGAGGTGAGTTGTGGGGATTTGAGAGAGATTATGGGGTTTGTGGAGGGTTGTGGAGGGGTGTGGAGTTGTGTGGGGGTTGTGGGGTTTGTGGGGTTTGTTGGTTGTGTGGGAATAGGGGGTGAGTTATGAGGAGTTGTGGGGTATTTTTGGGGTGTGGTAAAAAATTGATCCAAGATTTCAAAGTTATTATTGCACCAATGAAAAGTACTCGTTGAGAGCTTTCCAACGATATATAACACTGTAGGGTTTGGTTAAGAAATGGTCCTCCAATTATCCATCCAAAATTACACACACTTTGTCTAGCTTATCTTGCCTCATATATCTAATAAAAATTGACGGGCGCCTTGGATAGGCCATTCGCCTCTCAACGTCTAGATCTGAGTTCAATTCCCATGAAGCGCAGCGGCAACCTCCTTTGAAAGGATAATGGTGAGCATTCCCCTTTTTTTTTCGTAGGCTGGCCAAAATTGAGTGACGCCGATGACTCGCGGGGGTTTGTGCAGCGTTGAGGGGGGTTTGGGGTTGGGGTTGGGGTTGAGGTCGGGGTTGGGGTTGGGGTGTGTGGAGGGGACGAATGGGGGGGGGGGCGAATGGAGGGGACGGATGGAGGGGTTGAATGGGGGGAACAAATGGAGGGGACGAATGTGGGGGGGCGAATGGAGGGGACGGATGGAGGGGTTGAATGGGGGGGACAAATGGAGGGGACGAATGGGGGGGGCGAATGGAGGGGACGGATGGAGGGGTTGAATGGGGGGGGGGACAAATGGAGGGGACGAATGGGGGGGGGGGTGAATGGAGGGGTTGAATGGGGGGGACAAATGGAGGGGGGCGAATGGAGGGGACGGATGGAGGGGTTGAATGGAGGGGACGGATGGCGGGAGCGATTGGAGGGGACGGATGGGGGGGGCGAATGGAGGGGACGGATGGGGGGGGGCGAATGGAGGGGACGGATGCAAATGGAGGGGACGGATGGGGGGGGGCGAATGGAGGGGACGGGGGCGAATGGAGGGGACGGGGGCGAATGGAGGGGTTGAATTGGGGGGACAAATGGAGGGGACGAATGGGGGGGCGAATGGAGGGGGACGGATGGAGGGGTTGAATGGGGGGGACAAATGGAGGGGACGAATGGGGGGGGGCGAATGAGGGGACGGATGGGGGGGGGCGTATGGAGGGGACGGATGGGGGGGGGGGCACATGGAGGGGACAGATGGAGGGGTTGAATGGGGGGGACAAATGGAGGGGGGAGGAATGGGGGGGGCGAATGAGGGGACGGATGTAGGGGTTTGAATGGGGGGGGTCAAATGGGGGGAGGGGAACGAATGGGGGGGGGCGAATGGAGGGAGGGGAAGGATGGGGGGGGCGAATGGAGGGGACGGTAATGGGGGAAGGGCGAATGGGGGGGACGAATGAGAGGGGACGAATGGGGCGGCGAAATGGACGGGGAGACGGATGTGAGGGGTTTGAAAATGGGGGGGGACAAATGGAGGGGAGGAATGGGGGCGAATGAGGGGGGGGACGAAGGGGAGGGGGGAGGGACGATGGAGGGGATCGAATTGGGGGGGGGGGGGCGAAACATGGAGGGGACGGATGGAGGTTGAAATGGGGGGGGACGAATGGAAGGGGACGGAACAGAGGGGGGGGTGAAAGGGGGGGGGACGAAGGGGGGGGGGGGGGGGGGGGGGGGGGGGGGGGGGGGGGGGGGGAGGGGGGGGGGGGGGGGGGGGGGGGGGGGGGGGGGGGGGGGGGGGGGGGGGGGGGGGGCGGGGGGGGGGGGGGGAGGGGGGGGGGGGGGGGGGGGGGAGGGGGGGGGGGGGGGGGGGGGGGGGGGGGGGGGGGGGGGGGGGGGGGGGGGGGGGGGGGGGGGGGGGGGGGGGGGGGGGGGGGGGGGGGGGGGGGGGGGGGGGGGGGGGGGG
>MU264296.1:0-29216 GCA_020310875.1 Ceratopteris richardii
CCAACACCCATATTATCCAAAAGTGTCTAAGCCACACACTCAACATTCACTGTGAAAGTTGCCCCAACTTATCCTCACAACTAGAAAAGGCCACAATAGGCTGCTTCTTGCTCAACCAAGATATGCATGAGCTACCAGGAATGAAGCAAAAACAATTGGTAGACACATGAGTGTCATAGCAACCAACCCAATCAGATTCAAAAAAGCATGTAAACCTGGCGGTAGGAACCCCTTGGGATAAAACAATCCAAGTATCGGGTACTTTAACTCAAGTGGAGCGAAAGATGCGCTTATCGCCTCCCAGTGCTTGACACCTAGGCAATGCATAAATGATCATATTTGAGACATAAAATTGAATATTAGGCCGAGTTATGCATAAGTAAAGCAAGCATCCAATAGCTTGTTAATAGAGAACAACATCAATGCATCTGCAACATCATGAAGACTCAATTGTAAACTTGCTTCCATAGGAGTGGCAATAGGTTTGCAATCTTTGAGGCCAAAAACTCTGCAATAATGTGTCAATATATTTTGTTTGACATAAATTTATTCCACCATCAACTTGCATAAACTAAATGCCCAAATAATAATCCAAATGCTCCAAATCTCATCTCAAAGAGGCATGCAAATCACCTTAAAATCAGCAATATGATTCTCATTAGGACCAATGAGTGACATGTCATCAAAATAGACAACAATGATCAAAAGCACATCATTTGGACACTTAACATATAAGGTGTTGTCCGTGGAATTTTCTCAAAACCATGGGAAATCAAGTAGGCATGTATCTTTTCATACCAAGCACATGGTGCTTTCTTCAAACCATATAATGTCGTTTTCAACCTGCACACTTTGTGTTCATGCCTTTCTGCTCAAAGCCCAAGGCTGAAAAACATACTTCTTCATGTAAGTCACCATTCAAAAATGTAGTTATAATGTTCAACTGATGTACATTCCAACCATGATGGGCTACAAGTGCACAAATGCATTGAACAATTGTCATTCGACATGTGGATGCAAAAGTCTCATTAAAATCAATGCCTCTTTATTGAGCATAACCTTTTGCAACAAGCCTAGCTTTGTACCTATCAACTGTTCCATCCACTTTATGTTTCATCTTGTATACCCATTTAATGTGAATGGCCTTTTTTCCAAGAGGCAAATCACATAAAGGCCAAGTACCATTCTCAATAATAGCATTGTATTCTGATTACATAGCCATTGAATTTTCTGAATTTTGTGCTTCATCAAAAGAAAGAAACTCATTCCCATCACAAAGACTAGAGGCAACCATAGCATAGCAATCTCATGCAAAGAAGCACTATGAGAGCCTGAATGAGTATGGTATAACAAAGGTGCATTTAATTTGCTATCTCACAAAGTCTTCACTAGCCATTTAGACATAGTTTTTGCCTCCTCTTTATTAGCCCTCTCATCAATAAGTTCATCATGTAAATCTACATAAAAATAGAATGATCTGCATCATGTGAAACCTATAAAGGCTTGGAAATTGCCTCATTTGGACCAGCACTTGGTTGTCCACTTATGAAAACAGGCAGCAAAGTTTCATACACATATTTGGGGCTGACTAATGTCTCCTTAGTACATGAAAGTAATGCCTGAATTGCATATTCCACAAAAACAACATCATGGCTAACCAAAATATGTTTAGCCTATCAATGATACAGATGATAGCTTTTGATTTCAGAACTATACCCAACAAAGATACATATCACTACTTTATCATCCAATTTTATGTGTTGTTTTTCACGCACTAATGCATATGCAAGACAACAAAGACATGCGGATGAGCAACAAATGGCTTGCAGCCATGCCAAGCCTCACATGTAGTGATAGACTATAGTGTTTTGGTGGGACATCTATTAGTACATATGTTGCACACATAATAGCCTCAAGCCAAAAGCTATGTGGTAAAGCCTGACCTTTGACCTATACAGCTCACCATCACCATGAGTGATATGTTCTTTCTTCCAGCAAATCTATTGCATTGAGGTGTATATGGCATTGTACATTGATGTTTTATCCCATGGTCAACCAAAAATGAATTAAAATAGGTGTATACAGCATTGTACATTGATGTTTTATCCCATGGTCAGCCAAAAATGAATTAAAATCAAAAGACATATATCCCCCCCCTTGATCAGAATGGAGGGTGCCCATCTACATGCTGATATATTTTCAGCCAAAACCAAAAACTGTTTGAAGCATATAAACACTTCAGAATTTGTGTTCAATGGATACACCCGTGCATGCCTTGAAAAATCAACAAAAGTCATGAAGTAAAGGTAGTTCCCAAAAGAAGGTGTCTACATAGGACCACAGACATCTCTTTGAATAAGCCACAGTTTCTTAGTAGCTCAAACTGAACCATCTTTTGGGAAGGAGGAATGCTATATTTTTCCCAAAATACAACCTTCACATACATGTTTACAAGGTGCCTCAAGTTTGGGCAGAGAGGACACCATTTCAAATTTTCGTAGGTGTAGCAAAGTAGCCTAATTTAGATGACCAAAACATGCATCCCAAAGCTTTGCATTTGACATAGCATGAGAATCTTGAATTGCGCATGTTGAATCATTCATAGATGTTGTGGAATATATGAGCTTATACAACCCAATGACATAAAATTCTAGAATCAATAATAACATTGCCATTTGATCGAACTGTACATCTATCATCAACAAATTTCACAACCAAGCTGATCTTGGCTAATGTTGAAACTGATAACATATTTTTTTATCAGTGGCATTAATAAAGCATCTAACAATGTAAAAGAACTACCATCAGTAGTATTCAAATTTATCTTACCAAGTCCCATGATAGGACAAGAGGAGTTGTTAGTGCATGTGATAGTATTCCCTATAAGGACAGGCTCATGTGAACTGAATGAACTGTGCTACAAGGTAATGTGTTTGGTTGACCCACTATCAAATTATCAAACAATTGAGTCTACTATAGGCATACACTATTCATGAGAAGATGGTTCATAACTGTAATAGTAGTAAAATTTCCATTCGTCATTCTACACAAGATTAGCAGACTCTATTTTGGGTGTTGATATGTGTGCAACATATGTACTTAACAGGTATCCCACAAAGCGTTGTAGTCTATCACTCCATATGAGGCTTGGCATGGTTGCAAGCTATGTATGTGTTGCTCATTTGCATGTCTTTGGTTGGCTAGCATATGCATTAGTGCTGAAACAACAACGTAAAAATTGGATGATAAAGCAATAAAATGTATTCTTTTTTAGTAGAGTTTTGAAAGCAAAGGCTATCCTTTGTATCATCCATATTAAACACATTTTGGTTAGTAATGATGTTGTTTTTGTGGAAGATGCAATTCATCCATTACTTTCATGTACCAACGAGACATTAATTAGCTCTAGAGATGTGTATGACACTTTGCTACCTTTTTATAGGTGGACAGTCGTGTTGGTCCAAATGAGGCAATTTCTTTGGCCATCGGGGGATTTTTTCCCCTCTGTTGTGCTCCAAGCTTCTTCTTCTTCCTTATGCTCTTCCCATGCTTTCGCACACCTCAAAGTCCAACAAATATGCTCAACAATTTTCATGAAATTATGAGACTATGTCTGAAGGTGTGTCGAAAATGCTCGAAATGAAGCAGTTACATGCTCTGATAACAATTGTGGGATTTCGAGGTCTGTAGAAGCACACAAACAATGCAAGGAAGTAGAAGAAGCTTGGAGCTTAACACAACACACAATAGATTACCAATTGAATGTACAAAGATGGCCCTTTAGGGTTATAGGCATATATACAAGCCGAGGGAAAAAAAGCCTCCTAAAGAGGGAAAAAAGTGTCCCAACACTCCTACGTCTGTTCACACACATCACTACCAAAACATGTCAGCATATGAATGAGAGAAATAAACATCATTTCATAAAGGTCAAGGAGTCTTTGAGCCTCTAGAGAGTTAAGACTCTCTTTCAAAATTCTTACGTATTTTTCAATCTCAAATGAGAGGTTTTTCAAACCTCATAGACAAGCTTAAGCAAATAGTAAAGTATGAATAATACTAATCCAAAACTATAAAATAGTGACCAAAAGTTGTATGTAAATTTTGGCTAAATTTTGGCTCTACTTTGTAAGGACTTACTAAGATATTCATATTCACTGTTCTCTATGTATTTTTGGACATCTTTTCTCTTACTTTCATGCATATGAGAGTGGATTGTGACATCATATCCCCCTTTCCACCTTGTATAGAGTGACTTGGATGTAATAGTCAGAAGCTATGCAGACTACTTATATAGTGTGTTTTATTAAAACAGACAAGTTCATTGGAAGCTTCAAAACGTTTAGTTATATAATGATTAAAACCATTTTTTGTTCCCATAATAAAAACTCACATTGGTATGCGAGGTGTTTAACATTATCAATGCTTGGATATATAACATAGTCCTAATGAGTTTAGAAGTTGTTCTATAGTACTTTCCATACTAGAATTTCTCTTGTAATTTTGGCTTGTTGTGTGATCATACACCCTATGTGATTATAAGTATTCTCATCCCTAATAAGTATTCTATTCCTATTAATATTAATATAGCTTAACCTTTTGCTTATTAATTTTATCTCTATAAGAAGATAGGAGAACTAATTGGTAAGTAACCAGCTTTCATGGAATTATTAAAATAGCAGTTGGGCACATAAGTCAGAATCCATAAGAGGTGAACTGTATTACTACACATGAGTTATAAGGAATCATGAATAGCAGTGTACTTGTGTGTGTGTGTGTGTGCGTGTGCTTAGTATAGTGTAATAAATAATTTTCATGTCTCACAAGTACTATTGAATTGGAAAGCAATACCTGATATTCACTAATTAACCATGCAATGGTTTCCATGCTGACAAGCACATTGTTAATAGCATCTTCAAGCTCACTGCATTTTCTTGGAGATATTCAAGTTGGTGCCTCAAAATATTTTAGTAAATTGATAATACTTTGAATGATACCTATGCCATGAGTATGTAGCCTCATTAGATATATTCTTTTTAAGAACATTTAGAATTTTTTTCCCATTTCAGATGAAACTTTGAAAACTCTCTTTTGATGAGCAGGTGAGGAAAAGACGTACAAGATGTATAAGATGCAAGGAAAACCTTGTTGTACTTACCACCCATTATTTAATCCGGATAATTTTAACATATTTTTAATTCAGAAATTGGTCGATAATATTGATTCAAGTAGATACCCCTACTCTTTTAGATATTTTGGTACATATTTTTCTTAGTCATCAAAAATCAACATGTACTAAGTTATCTATTGACGCACTGTACTTTTGTTCTAAGGGAAGTTCCTCGAGAACCTTACTCTCCCAAGCCTTTAATTAATACAAAACAAATGTACAGTGAATAAGCCTAGCACCATTACTATGTTTTTGCTTTTCGACTCTCTCCAAATTCCACAAAGCAGGGTGTGCTTAACAAAACTTGCAAGAACTAACGAACATACAAAGAAGGTTAATAACCCTATCCATCCCCTCATGGGGGCCCACTTGAATTTAATCTTGTTGCTCTTGAGGAAGAACACTCTATGATGTCTAAAAGGTAGGGATTTCTTACAATGGGAAATTAATTTTCCTAAAAGGAAAAGAGTCCTTTTGATCAATCATTCTTTCATAGGGTTGTCAAAGTTGGCAGCACATTCCTCTTTCCAAATCTTCCAGAGGGTCTTGCCTCTTATAGCATTCCACAATGATGAAGAAAAACCGATCGCTTCACCTAGTAACACTTGCTTCTAGTTGTCCCTTTAGCAACAAGACTCTCCTAAGGGCCCTCTAGACCCCCACTAGCTTGGGACACAAAAAAAGAGGTGTCCCAAGTCCTCACTACCATGTGGAAGCTTGGAGCACAACATACAATACTAAATGTATTACCACTAGAATATACAAAGATAAGTAACCCGTTAGGGCTATAGGCATATTTACAAGCTGGGGGGAAAAACCTCCTAAAGAGGGAAAAAAGTGCCCCGGTGGTCCTAGTGTTTTCACACACATCACTACCGAAATATCTCAACAAATCACTCTTGGAGTGATGAGATGACAAGGAGTTTGGCACTAATGAAGTGCCAAGCTATGTGGAATCAATCCATAAAAGGAAGTAAGCCCAAAGCTTTGCAGAAAGCTTCAATTTCTCCCTAGCCAGAGCCTTCGTGAAAAGGTCTGCAATGTTCTCCTGCATGGGCCATATGTCAAGCTAATCTCTCCAGTAGAGAACCTCTCCTGACATAATTGATAATGCACCTCAATGTGCTTAGTGCGAGCATGGAACACAGGGTTCCTCACCATTGCCAATGCACTCTAACTGTCAGTGAAGAAGGTGGTGGCAGAATACTAACCACACCCAAATTAGCCATAAGGTTGTCTCAACCACACACACTCAATAGTCATTGTAAAAGCTGCCCTATACTTAGCCTCACAACTCAAAGTGGCCATACTAGGCTACTTCTTACTCAACCAACATATACATGAGCTACCAAGCATGAAGCAAAGCCACTAGTGGACACACGAGTGTCATAGCAACCATCCCACTCATAATAAGAAAAGCATGTAATCTCGGAGTAGTGACCCCCTTGGGATAAAACAATCCAAGTAGCTGGTACCACTCAAGTAGCGAAAGATGCGCTTAAACCGCCTACCAATGCTTGACACATGCACAATGCATAAACCTACTCATCTATGAGATAGCAAACTGAATATTTGGCCAATTAATGCATAAGTAAATCAAACATCCAACAGCCTGCTGATAAAGAACAACATCAAACGCATCTCAAGCAACATGAAGACTCAATCGTAAACCTATCTGCATAGGAGTGGCAATAGGTTTGCAGTCTTCAAGGCCAAAACATTGCAATCATGTGTCAATATATTTCATTTTACACAAAGCTATTCTACCATCAACTTGCATAAATTGAATGCCTAGATAATGATGCTGATGCCCCAAATCAGACATTTCAAATGAGGCATACAGATCAACCTTAAAATCAGCAATATGCTTCTGATGAGGACCAGTGAGCAGCATGTCATCAACATACACAATAATGATAAGAAGCACATCATTTGCATGCTTAACATATAAGGTGCTTTCAATTGGACTATTCTCAAAACCATGTGCAATCAGATAGGCATGTATCTTTTCATACCAAGCACGTGGTGCTTGCTTTAAACAGTATAATGCCTTCTTTAACCTGCACACTTGGTTTTCATGCCCCTTTTGGCACAAAGCCATGAGGCTGAAGAACATACACTTCTTCAAGCAAGTCACCATTCAGAAATGCAATTTAATATCCAATTGATGTACATTTCGGCCATGATGAGCTCCAAGTGCACATATGCTATGAACAGTAGTCATTAGCCATGTAGATGCAAAGGTCTTATCAAAATCAATGCCTCTTTCCTGTGCATAACCCTTCGCAACAAGCCTAGCCTTATACCTATCAATTGTTCCATCAGGCTTACACTTCAACTTTTATACCCACTTAGTGCCAATGGACTTCTTGCTAGGAGGCAAGTCACATAAAGACCAGGTACGATTTTTCATGATAGCATCATATTCTAATTGCATAGCAGCCATCTAATTTTCAGATTTTTGTGCTTCATCAAAGGAAACAGGCTCATTCTCATCATAGAGTCTAGATGCAGCCATAACATAGCAATCTGACGAAAAAGAGGCACTATGAGAGCCTGATCGAGTACGATATGATAGAGGTGCATCTAATTTGCTATCATGCAAAGTCTGCACTAGCCATTTTGGCATAATTTTGCCTCCTCAATATCAGCTCTCTCACTAATAAGTGCATCATGTAAATCTGCATCAGAAATGGAATTATCTACATCATCACATGAAACCTATAAAGGGTAAGAAGTTGTGTCATTAGGACTAGCACTAGACTATCCACCTGTAAAAGAGGCAGCAAAGTATCATACATATCTTTCGAGCTAACAGATGTCTCCTTCATACATGAAAGTAAAGGTTGAATAGCATCTTCCACAAAAACAACATCACGGCTAACCAAAATGCATTTAGTATGCGGATGCTACAAACGATAGCCTTTGATTTCAGAACTATACCCAACAAAAGTAAATTTTATTGTTTTATCATCCAATTTTATGCGATGTTGTTCAGGCACTAATGCATATGCCAGACAACCAAAACATGCAAGTGAGCAACAGACGACTTACGACCATGCCAAGCCTCATATGGAGTGATAGATTGCAATGCATTAGTGGGACATCTGTTAAGTACATATGTTGCACACATAACAGCCTCAAGCCAAAAACTTTGTGGTAAAGCCTGACTCTTAACCATACACCTTGCCATCTCCATGAGTGTCCTATTCTTCCGTTCAAAACTTCATTTTGTTGAGGTGTATACGACACTATACATTGATGCTTTATTTCACGTTCAGACCAAAAATGCATTAAAGTCAGAAGACATATATTCCCCCCCCCCTTGATTAGAATGGAGGGTGCCCATTTTACATGCTGACAGATTTTCAGCCAAAACCAAAAAATGTTTGAAGCACATAAACACTTCGGACTTTTCTTTGAGTGCTTATACCCATGCATACCTGGAAAAATCATCAACAAAAGTCACGAAGTAAAGATAATTTTCAAAAGAGGGTGCCTGCATAGGACCATAGACATCACTATAAATGAGCTGCAATTTTTTAGTAGCTCGAACTAAACCATCTTTTGGAAAGGAGGAATGCTGCATTTTATCAAAAATATAGCCTTTGCAAACATGTTTACCGGAGTGCCTCAGTTTGGGCAAAGAGGACACCATTTCAGATTTCTGCAAACATAGCAAACTAGCAAACTTCAGATGACCAAAGCGTGCATGGAAAGCTTTGCATCTGACATAGCCTGAGAATCATGTACTACACATGCTGAATCATTCATAGATTTTTCATAGTCTGAGCTTATATAGCCAACCACATAAAATGCCAGAAGCAATAATCACATCACCATTGATAGATCATGAACTGCATATTTGTCGTCAACAAATTTCACAACCAAGCCAATCTTGGCTAATGCAGAAACTGATAACAGTTTTTTCTTGATCCCTCACACAAATAAAGCATCTGACAATGTAAAAGTACTTCCATCAGTAGTATTCAGAATGATCTTACCAACTCCCATGATAGGATAAGAGGATTTGTTGGTGCATGTGATAGTATTCCCTGTAGGGGCAGGCTCAAGTAAAGTGAAGAAACTGCACTACGAGGTAATATGTTTGGTTGCCCCACTATCAAAGTACTGGTAAACATCTGAGTCTACCACAGACATACACTGTTCAAGAGAAGATGGGTCAAAACTTTAAATAGTAGTAAACACCCATTCTTCATTCTGCTCTAGATTAGCAAACTCTATTTTCGGTCTAGAGGGCTCTACAACAACCATTCTAACCTCTTTCTTCTTTGCCTCTTTAGCATCCAATTTTTTATAGCTCCTAATGACATGATCATTTCCCTTTACAGTATTTGCACAATGTTTTCTTTTTTTATTTCTTCTCATCTTTGTCTTCCTTCTTCGAATATGTAGCATTTGCTAATTTCTGCTTATTAATAGATGAGCTCCATTTACCTTTGCCCTGCTGACTAGCCAAGAAAGCTTGATCTGCAACATGCATAATAGACATGTTCTTCCTAGAATGATCTTCCTGTAATAGAACAAAAACTAACTCTTCAAATATTAAGGCATTTGGATTGCCTTTCATCATCAAACGAAGAGTGGAAGCAAAACTCTAATATGAGTTGGGAAGACCATTTAGAACAGCCTGCACAAGTGAACTGTCAGGAAGGATTTCATTAGCAAAAATCAATTGTTCCTTCAAATCCTTGATCTTTGTCAAAACATTGTCCATAGAAATCACCTTCATTCATGTGCTCACTCTCCAACTGTTTTCAGAGGTAAGCAACACAAGCCTCATTCCTAGCCTGGTACAATGTGGTGAGTGTATCCAAAGCATCCTTCACTATTCTACAAGAGTGAATGTGAGGAATAATGGCATGTTTGATAAATAAGGCTATCAATGGATGTGCCTGAGTTGAGCATCTCTGCCATCCCAATGAATTTTCTCTACGATAGGTGCGATAGGAACCGCAACATGGACAGGAATTTGCAGAATATCACCATCTTCAATGCCATCTACATCAGCTTCAATACCTATATTTGCAGGTGTAATAGGATGTTTTTCAATACCCTACACAATATTCCATAGTCCTTTTGCAACCAATACATGATGCATCATATAAGTCCGCAGTAGGTAATTCATACCATCTAACTTACCCTCATCAGCCAACATACAAAATACATCAGTGCTTTCAGCCATGGCCATTGATTAAAATACCATGATGTAGAAAAATGATTGTGTCTAAAAAAGTTGAACAGAACTACCCTGAGGAGTTCTGCTAAACATGTAGCATACTTCGACATGCTTATACTAGCGAACCAAAACTTGTATTTATCTTTGGCACAAAAAGATGAAATAGCATGCACAAGCACTTGATAGTGCATTCGGAGGCCAAAACGAGATTTTGAGTATGCACACCAAATTTTGTGCGATTTTTAGACTGTGACTAGAAAGGTGTTGATGATGCCCTAGATGAAGCGATGACCTACTTTGATACCAATTGTTGGAGTTAGACATCTATGGAAGCACACGAACAACACAAGGAAGAAGAAGAAGCTTGGAGCACAACACATAATACTGAATGTATTACCACTAGAATTTACAAAGATAACTAAACCATTAGGGCTATAGGCATATATACAACCCGGGGGGAAAAACCTCCTAAAGAGGGAAAAAAGTACCCCGGTGGTCTAGTGTGTTCACGCACATCACCACCAAAATATATCAACATTTTCCATATAAGAACATCTTATTTTATCTCAATGGGGGGATGTCAAAGGGATTGGAACTTAAAATCCCCACCTTAAACTTGACCAATTCAGACACCACCTCTATTGATCGTGATCTAAAAGTTTGCATTCTTTTTTAATCTTGAAATGCTATCAAGTTTGTTTCCATTGTGCCATCATAGACCCTCTAGGCACAAAGGGTTGTGCCCAATGAGGAGGGGAGTCTTCGAGCAATCCCATAACAAGTTGGTGTACTCTAAAGGTACGCAGATCAATGTGGCTGGGTGAGCTATGGTCATTAACACATTTCTTCTTTCTTCAATTATTTACTTTTTATCCTGCTAGATACCGAAGGACCAATCGATTGCTGAAGTGGAAAGACTTTGTAGAAACTTTCTCTAGATGGGAGACCCTAATAGGAGGGGTTTACCCAAAATTAATAGACTGCTTGCATAAGCCAAAAAGACCAAGGTGTTTTGGGCATTCTTGACATTGAAGGAATGACGAATAAGTTTGCATCCAAATGGCTAATTAAAGCATGGAGCAACAGGGAAGCCTCTTGGGTGGAACTGATCTTTAGAAACAAGAGTTCTCTTAGGCTGGTGGGCCTTCCTGGATGGAAGGGGCTTGATCTTATCACTCTTTTGTTCTCCCCCTTTTCAATGACTCCTAGATGTGCGAGCGTATTTTTCTCTCTATGAAGGAGTTGGAACAAGACGAACTAGTATGTCTTGATCAATGAAGATTGGAAATGGGTGGATGGTATTAGAAAAAATGATTTGATCTGGTTCCCTATCAAAGGCATTAGAGGGATTGATTCTTGGAGCCTCCATAAGGGTAGGAAGCTTTGGAACAAAGGATTCTAGCATCTCTAAAATCAAGACACAAGTCAACGGATCAGATTTGAGGACATTTCCGTAGCTAGGAGAGTGGACTATGACGATTGGTGCCTATTGCAGAGCATATTCAATGTAGTCTAGTCCTTTAATCTCCTAGGCTAGGCATAGCCTTCCATGGTTTTTGGGTGGTTAAAGAGGAGAAAAACCACTTTTAACATGGTTTTAGTTGTGTGAATGGTTTTCAAAGGGTTGGAAATGAATATGGGCTGCTAGATTTCATTTGAAATTGGATGGGTACGATTGCCTGTCCTTGATTTTGAGTGCCTGAATTGCTGACCATTGGATCATGTGAAGATCTAAAGGCCTAGATTGGATTGCCAAAAGAGAAATGTGCCTTTTGTTCTATGCCCTTGGATGATAAGATCATCATAGAGCTGCCATCTTCACCAATTTACCATTGTCTAGGGTACTGTTTAAGTTGATATAAGCTCTTCTTGAGCTTACAAACTAGAATTTCTTTGCAAGGAACTACATAACCCTCTTGTTGTTCCATATAGATCTCATCTATAAGATCTCCATGCAAGAAAGTAGTTTTCATATCCATTTGGACTAGCTTTAAGTCCCCCATTACAATGAATCCAAGCAACATGTGCAAGGTAGTCATCTTGGCCACTGGAGAGAAGATTTCCTTGAAATCAACACCATGTTGTTGCTTAAAACCCTTTGCAACAAGACATGCTTTATACTTTGGAGAAGCACTATCTGGTGTGAATTTCAACTTATATACCCATTTACATGGTAAAGCTTTCCTGCCCTTTGGCAAAGGTACTAAATTCCAACTACCATTCTTGTCCAACTCACTCTTCATGGCATGCTCCCACTTGACATGATCCATTGTCAGCATAGCCTCTTTATAGCAAGAAGGCTCACCAGCATCTTATAATATAGCAAAATCCAAACCTGAAACATATCTATCAGGTGGATGTGAGACACATGTAGAGCATCTCAATGGTTGTTGAACAAGAACATTTGCAGACTGATCTGATCAGACATTCTCTTGAACATCCCTATGTGCATCATTTTTATGCATGCTTATAAGAGGACTAGTATCCTCAAACACCACTCTTCTCACTTCAACCTCCTTAATGGGTTTTTTATGCATCTTAGACTCATTGAGAATGACATCACTACTTCTGATTATTGATCGTGATTTAGGATCCTGTAAGCGTTATCCAAAGTGTTCTTCTCAACCATATCCAAGAAAAATGCATTTCTTTGATTTATGATCCAACTTTTCTCTAAGATTCTTTGGTATATGAACATATGCTTTACACCCAAAAACTCAAAGATTATCATAATATGGTGGCTTCCCTATCCATAACTCTTGTGCCACTTTCAGACCTTTGCCAGTACTAGGTGAAAGGTTAGTCACATGAATTGTAGTCAATACTACTTCTACCCAAAAGCCTTATGAAAGGTTTGCATGATGCAACATAGAAACTACTCTATCTTTAATAGTTCTATTCATCCTTTTAGCTATACCATTCTGTAGTAAGGTATAGGGAGTTGTAAACTCTCTATGAATTCCTCTAGAGTAGCAAAAAAGGCTGAATTCATGTGAGGTATACTCACCCCATTATTTGGGCATAAAGCTTAAGCTTAGTTCCCTTTTTAGTCTCAACTAAAGCAAGCCATTTTCTGAAAGTATAGAATACCTCATCCTTTGCTTTGATGGATATACCTAGACTTTTCTAGGAGCATCATCTATTAAAGTGACAAAATAAAGAGAACCCCCTAATGACCTTGTGGGCATAGGACTACACACATTTGTATGAACGAGATCTAAAGGCTGAATTGAAGAGTCAATGTGCATTTGTGCACATTCCTAGTTTGCTTTCCATATTGACAATGCTCACAAAATGAAAATCAAAGAAAGATAAAACATGTAAGTAGCCATAATGAGAAAGATTTTCCATTCCACTACGTGATATATGGCCTAAACATCCATGCCAAATACAAGCCATGGGTTGTTCAGTAACAGCTAACAAGTCTTCTTTCTGTGATACAAATAAAGAATAAAGTGATTCAACTTTGCTTCCTTTTGTAGTAGCCATATTGCCCTTTGATATGCAAAAGGACTAGCGTAGAAGACCACCTTGTAACCAAGGCCATCAAGTTGACCAACTAACATCAAATTGTGTGATAACTAAGGTATATAGCATACGTTATGCATAGTAAATTTTGAATCATCAATGAACTACACAACCACATCTCTAATCCCCACAACGTCACAATGGTAATGGTCACCAAGTCCCACGATACCAAGAGACTTTGCTACATAATTCGAGAACCATTATCTGTGTGGTATCACATGGAAAGAATCACCATAATCTAGTAGCCACATGTGGGAAAGAGGAACAGCCATAAGAGCCTCAGCTGACAGAGTACTATCAAGTGTCAACACATCAGTATCATCAAAAATAGCATTAATTTCTTCAATCTTCACAGTCAAAGGAGATGGTGCAGGTAATTGTCTAACATGCCCATTGACATTATGTTCTTTACCTTTAGCATTCTTTAATGCATAACAGTCTTTCTTCATGTGTCCTTTCTTATGACAATAATGGCATTCCATATCCCTCTTCCTTGATTTACTTCTACTCTTATTCCATTGACCATTCTTTTCCTTGTTCTTGCTCCTGCCATGTTGTTGATTCTTTCCTTGCTAAGAATCACAAACATTATATGCATCTCCACTCTGCGTGCCAACCATAGATTTTCTACAAATCTCATCACCCAATAGTGCTCCACATATGTCATCATAGACTAGTTTACCACTAGGTGCACTATTGTTAATAGCTGTGCAAAATGTATCCCACAGTGATGGCAAGGTGCATAACAACAAGATTGTTTTCATTTCATTATCCATATCCATTTTCTAAACTTGTAATTGGGAGAATATAGAATCAATTAGATGAGCAGTAACACTATATGCGTCCATCATGAAAAGTTCATATAACTTTCTCATGAGATACACTTTATTTGATGCCGTCTCTTTTTCATATGTATTGCATAACTTCTTCCAAAGCTCATCTACACTTTACAGTCTAATATTATAAAGTAAAAATCTACCATGTGCAATCAAATGGTAGGCCTGGCCATTCCATCTAACTCATCCCAATCATCTTTATCCGTGTCAGTAGGCTTCTTTGAGATTCCATTTACTAGCTTTCATTGCCTCCTTTTTAATCAGCACATCTTGAATCTGATTCTGCCATAGAACAAAGTTTGTGCGATCAAATTTTTGGATCTCAAAATCATCTTGGCCTACAAGTTATAGCTCCTCCTTAGAACATTGGCACTAGAACCTGATCCACCAGAAATGCTTGAGACCTCTGATACCATGATGGTAGACAATTGAATAAAATGATAATGGAGCTAAAGGAGGCCAAACACCACTAAGGCTCAAAGAAGGATGACCAAGTGTCATATTCTTGGAGAGAATTCAGCAATCTTCCCAGAAAAATGAATTAATGAACAATAATGACCAACTAGAAGGATTATGTGAGAATAAATGTGCTCACACCAATAAGTGTATCACGGAGTAAATTGACCACTATAAACTTGACAAACCTACAAAATCTAGAGAAATTTGGCCAGAGTATCCTTTGCAAAATGAGCATATGGCCAGTGTCAAAATCTCATAAAATTGCAAGTTCTAACATGTTACCTGCATAGTGAATCACTAACTCCACTGCATATAATCAGTTACCCAAAAGAAGCCAGCTAGGCTTATCAAGAACCTGTGAAAAAACTATCATAAATCTCTTATGGCAAGGATAGGTAAGTCTTCCACCTGCATCATTGAAGAGACCTCGACATCTAAGTGTCTCCCAGTTAAGAAAACCTCACCACGACCCTCTTTATCAAATGTAACAGGCTTTATGCAAAAACATAACTGCTATATCAATGACCACATGGATGTACATAAGCGATATGCACAGAAGCATACATAGTATGTATGTGCTCAATATATCCAATAAAATGGCACTGAAAGGCTGAATTCACTGCCCAAACACTGGCCAACAACACCTGCAAGTGTATGTCAACTCTGTTCTTTAGGCTCAAAAAATCTGCATAGACTTGTGGTGCCTGCTCCCACCACAATTAAAACCTTTCAAGAAACCTGTAGATTAACTAGTGTGGTTGAAAACACAGTCCCAAGGTGAACTTCTTTTGCCAAATAAGTACAAAGAACACTCTTCTTGATGTTCTTGGACCTCTGTGAAGAGAACTATGCACCAAAATACTCCAAAATGGCTCCAAAAATCACCCCAAAAATGCTTCAAAAATAAGATTTGAAAGCAAAGAATGAAGTTTTGAGGGCCCAAAACTTGTTGAAGGTATGTGAACCTTAGTCTTTCCCCTTCTTCAAGCACGACAAGACTGTAGCTTAGTGGCAAGACATTACCACGGTTAAGCGAGCTCTGAGGGGAACAGTACTGGGATGGGTGACCTCCTCGGAGGTACCAAGAACCTCTGTCTTCCTTGATCATTGAGGTCATCCCTTGTGTGTAGCGAACAATGCCAATGGTGACTTTGGTGACTCGGATGACAAGGTATGCCAAGGTCTATGCCTTGGTAGCCACATTAGTCATACGCCTTTTGAGAAATGCATAGTCATCCACTTTTATGAAATTTGGAATGACGTCCTTCTTATCATAAATATGACTTTGTGCAACATATGCATTGTGTGAGAGTATGATATCACGTGTATCTGGAACATAGAATTTGTATCCTTTGCTTTCAATTGCATAACTAATAAAGACTACTTTAATGGTTTTTACATCAAGCTTACCATGACCCTTCTTCTCAATGTGAACATAAGCTAGGGAACCAAAAACTTTAAAGTAACTCACATTGGATTTCTTCCCATAATAAGCCTCATAAGGTGTAATTATCTTCAAAGCTTTTGTGGAAGGCCTATTCAGAATGTGATTGGTTGTATGTACTGCATCAAACCAAAACTTGGGAGAAAGATTTTTGGATGACATCATACTATGCATCATCTCAACAAGTATTCTATTCTTTCTCTTTGTAACACCATTCTGCTCTGGCATGTAAGCAATAGTGAGTTGATGAGATATATCTTTTTCTTCAAGAAAAGAATTAAAATCCTTTGACATGTACTCTCCTCTATCACTTCTCAAAATCTAGATCTTTGACTTATTTTCATTTTCAACCATACCTAAGAACTTCTTGAAAGTAGGAAAAACCTCTGACTTCACTTTAAGACTATAAATCCACGAATATCTTGAGAAATCATCAATAAACATAACAAAGTACTTGAAACCTTGAATAAAATCTGTTCTCATTGGACCATTCACATCTGAGTGTATGATCCGCAACTTCCTTGTGGCTATAATATATCGATCGTTCTTGAAAGGCTAGTTTGCTATGCGTGCAGAAATCTGAAATGGTGTCCTCTTTACCCAAACTTGGGGCACCCAATAAATATGTTTGTGACCCGACTACTTGGATTGTTTTATTCCAAGGGGGGATCACTACTGCCATATTTACATGTTTTTTTTTACTCTAACTAGGCTAGCTGCTATGACACTCATGTGTCCACTAGTGGCTTTTGCTTCATGCTCGGTAGCTCACGTATATCTTGGTTGAGCAAGAAGCAGCCTACTATGGCCACTTCCAGTTGTGAGGCTGAGTATAGGGAAGCTTTCACAGTGACTGTTGAGTGTGTGTGGCTCAGATGCCTTATGGCTGTTTTGGGTGTTGGTTAGTCTTATGCCACCACCATCTTCACTAACAACCAGAGTGCATTGGCAATTGCAAGGAACCATGTGCTCCATGCTCACACTAAGCACATTGAGGTGCATTATCATTATGTCAGGAAGGGGTTCTTTGCTGGAGAGATCATCTTCGCATATGTGCCCACGCAGGAGAACATTGCAGACCTTTTCAAGAAGGCTTACTTCCTTTTGTGGATTGATTCCACATAGCTTGGCACTTCCTTATACATGAGTGTCAGCTCCTTGTTCACCGCATCACTCCTAGGATTCTAATAGTAGTACCAATGACTCTTGATGATGAAGTGGTTCCTTCTTCTTTAGTAACCTCTTGGTGAGCAGAAATAGGAACACGGCCTCTTCTAGAAGATGAAGTAGCCTCTTCTCTTACTTGTCTTGGCCTTGGATAAGTGCCATTGACAATATTCCATAAGTCCTTTGCCAATAACATATTCATCATTATAAAACTCCACATTGGATAATTAGACATTCCCTCAAGCTTGTCTTCATTCTCAACTCTATAATCACTCATCTTGTTAAGGGTTTATGTCAACTATGATCTGATACCAAATGTTGGTATTCTAAGGTTTTTATACCAAATGTTGGAAGTGGAAATGGCAATAATATTTCATAGGTTTATAGGATCTTACAAAAGATGAACCTTAACATACACACATTAATACTTAAAAACAAGATAAGTGAGAGATAAAGAGAGAATAGATAGGACGTCAAGTTTAACGGTAAGTTATGAGGCTCACCTACACTATCTATATTCAAATGTCGAGTTACAATGTCTAAATATGATACAAACTGACAATATTTGTATCTAGGCAGAAATAGGAACTAGATACAAGAGATTATGTGCCTAAGGGGTATGAAGAGTGTGTGTGAGGATATGGAAAATATGAATAGTTTAGAAATGTTTTACAAAGAACCCAAATTTTGATCAACCTAAATCAAAAACGAGCGACCTAGCAAGTAAGAACGAAAATAGACTTGCGACTCACAGTAAATCAACAATGGATGTTGATGGTAAGCTGGCAAAATCTCCTCCAAATAATCACCAAGATGTAGACCATATCTCCTCCAAGAGTGTAGAAACTCTCCCTCCAAGAGGGCCTCTAAGATCTCCTCCTTGACTCCAAGAGTTGCTTGAGAAGATACTCCTTGATCACCACCTCCAAGATGACCTCCTTGAAGCTTCCTTGAGTAATGATACAACAATGAACTAACCTCGTTATATAGTTTTGAAGGAAGCTTTAAAAGCACAATGATCAAATAAAAAACGTGATCGTTAAGCCATGTGAAAATCAAATCACCGTTTTTGCTACACCAGATTTTGCTTTTTTGGAAAAACAAAAAACTTGCCACTATTGCATTGCTCAGGAATCAAACCCATGTCGTTTAGATGTCTTTTCTTCTAACCAACATGACCACGTGTTTCTTGTTGACACTACTGTAGAAAGTCTTCATATTATCATTGTTCCAGTGATTGAACTTTGGACTTATTTGGACTTTGTTTCCAACAAGGTCAATGTTGATATATTTAGGTAGTGATATGTGTGAACACTCTAGGAATGTTGGGGCACTTTTCTCCCTCTTTAGGAATTTTTTCCCCTGGCTTGTATATATGCCTATTGCCCTAACAGGCTACTTATCTATGTACATTCTAGTGGTAATACATTTAGCATTGTGTGTTGTGCTCCAAGCTTCTTCTTCTTCCTTGTGCTATTTGCATGCTTCCACAAACGTCTAACTCCAACAATTGGTATCAGAGCAGTTCACCACTTCATCTAGGGCATTGTCTACACCTCTCCGGTTGTAGCCTCAGAATCGCACGAAATTTCATAAGCATACTCAAGGTGTTTCAAAGATCAAAATCGCTTCGCTCCGTGGTGACGAAATCGCAATCTGAGCTTGTTTCGGCCTTCGAATGCACTATCACAACGCTTGTGTAGGCTATTTCATCTTTTTGTGCCAAAGGTATATACCAGTTTCGGCTCACCAATATAAGCATCTTGAAGTCTGCTACAAGTTTAGCAGAATTCATCTTGATAGTTTTGTTCAACTTTTTGAGATACAGTGAATTTCCTGCATCAAGGTATTTTCATCACTGGCCATGGCTGAAAGCAGTGATGTATTTCGTATGTTGGCGGTTGAGGATAAGTTGGATGGTACCAACTACCCATTATGGGCTTATATGATGCGTCATGTATTGGTCGCAAAAGGAGTATGGAATATTGTGCAAGGTGTTGAAAGACGTCATGTTACACCTGCGAATACAAGTACTGCAAATACAGGTGTTGGACCTGATGGAGATGGTGTCGAAGGTGATGATATTTTGCAGATTCCTGTTCGTGTTGCTATTTCTATTGCACCTACTACAGACCAAATTCGTTGGGATGGTAGAGATGCTCAGGCACATGCATTGATAGCTTTGTCTATCAAATATGCCATTATTCTTCACATTCACTCTTGCAGAATAGCTAAGGATGCTTGGGATACACTTACCACATTGTTCCAGGCTAGGAATGAGGCTCGTGTTGCTTACCTCCGAAAAAAATTGGAGAGTGAGCACATGAATGAAGGCGATTCTATGGACAGTTTTCTCACAAAGATCAAGGATTTGAAAGAACAGTTGATTTCTACTGATGAAGTTATACTGGATAGCTTACTTGTGCAGACCGTTCTGAATGGTCTTCCTGATCCATATCAGAGTTTTGCTTCTACTCTTCATTTGATGATGAAAGGCAATCCAAATGCCTTGTCATTTGAGGAGTTAGTCTTTGTTCTGTTGCAGGAAGACCAGTCTAGGTAGAACAGTTCTATTATGTGTGTTGCAGATCAAGCTTTCTTGGCTAGTCAGAAAGGCAAAGGTAAATGGATCTCTTCTACTAGTAAACAAAAATCTGCAAATGTTGCACATTCAAAGAAGGAAGACAAAGATGAGAAGAAATAAGAAAAACAGAAATTGTTTTGCAAATATTGTAAAGCAAATGATCATGTCATCAAGAGCCGTCCAAAACTCGTTGCTAAAGAGGCAAAGAAGAAAGAGGTCAGAATGGTTGTTTCATAGGCCTCTACACCAAAAACGGAGTCTACTAATCTTGTGCAGGAAGAAGAATGGGCGTTTACTACTTTTTGCAGTTTTGACCCATCTTCTCATGAGTAGTGCATGTCTGCAATAGACTCAAATGTTTGGTACTTTGATAGTGTGGTGAAGAAGAATGGGTGTTTACTACTTTTTGCAAGAAGAAGAATGGGCATTTACTACTTTTTGCAGTTTTGACCCATCATGTTTAGTGCATGTCTGCAGGAAGAAGAATGGGCGTTTACTACTTTTGGAGTTTTGACCCATCTTCTCATGAGTAATGCATGTTTGCAATAGACTCAAATTACATGCGCCAACAACTCCTCATATCCTGTTATGGGAGTTGGTAAGATCATTTTGACTACTACTCATGGTAGTTCTTTCACTTTGTTAGATGCTTTGTTCGTGCTAGGGACCAAGAAAAATTGGTTATCAGTTTCTGCATTAGCCAAGATTGGCTTGGTTGTGAAATTTGTTGATGACAGATGTATAGTTCATGATCTGTCAAATGGCGATGTCATTATTGCTTCTGGTATTTTATGCTATGGGTTGTATAAGCTCATAGACTATGAAAGATCTATAAATGATTTAGCCTGTGAAGTACATGATTATCTGGCTATGTCAGATGCAAAGCTTTGGCATGCACGCTTTGGTCATCCCAATTTTGCCAGTTTGCTACACCTACAGAAATACAAAATGGTGTCCTCTTTGCCCAAACTTGAGGCACTTGATAAACATGTATGTGAAGGCTGTATTTTGGGCAAAATGCAGCATTCTTCCTTTCCAAAAGATGATTCAGTTCAGGCTACTCAAAAAATGCAGCTTATACATAGTGACGTCTATGGTCCTATGTAGACACCTTCTGTTGGGAGCTATCTTGACTTCGTGACTTTCATCGATGATTTTTCCAAGCATGCATGGGTATATCCATTGAAGGCAAAGTCTGAAGAATTTATGTGCTTCAAATAGTTTCTGGTTTTGGCTGAAAATTTGTCAGCATGTAAAATGGGCACCCTCCCTTCTGATCAAGGGGGGGAATATATGTCATCTGACTTTGCATTTACAGAAAAATGTGGGATAAAACATCAGTGTACAGTGCCGTATACACCTCAACATAATGGATTTGCTGAAGGTAAGAACAGCTCACTCATGGAGATGGCGAGCTGTATGGTCAAGAGTCATGCTTTACCACATAGTTTCTAGCTTGAGGCTCTCATGTGTGAAGCATATGTATTGAACAAGTGTCCCGCTAAAGCGCTGCACTCTATCACTCCATATGAGGCTTGGCATGGTCGCAAGCCATCTGTTGCTCATCTACGTGTTTTTGGTTGTCTAACATATGCATTAGTACCTGGACAACATCGCAAAAAAATTGGATGATAAAGTGCTAAAATGTATTTTTGTTGGGTACAGTTCTAAAAGTAAAGGCTATCGTCTATATCATCCATAGATTAAACGCATTTTGGTTAGCGATGATGTTGTTTTTGTGGAAGATGCTATTCAGCATTGCTTTCATGTACTAAGGAGACATTTATTAGCTCCAAAGACATGTATGATACTCTACTGCCTCTTTTTACAAGTGGACAATCTAGTGCTAGTCTTAATGAGGCAACTTCTTAGCCTTTGTAGGTTTCATGTGATGATGCAGAACATTCCATTTCTAATGTAGATTTACATGATGCACTTGTTGATGAGAGAGCTGATATTGAGCAAGCAACAACTATGCCAAAATGGTTGGTGCACACCTTGCATGATAGCAAATTAAATGCACCTCTATCATATCATACTCGGCCAGCTCTCATAGTGCCTCTTGCTATGGCTGCCTCTAGTCTTTGTGATGAGACTGAACCTGTTTCGTTTGATGAAGCACAAAATTTTGAACATTAGATGGCTGCTATGCAATGAGAATATGATGCTATCATGAAAAATGGTACATGGTCTCTATGTAATTTGCCTCCTGGCAAGAAGGCCATTGGCACTAAGTGGGTATACAAGCTAAAGCATAAACCTGATGGAACAATTGACAGGTATAAAGCTAGGCTTGTTGCAAAGGGTTATGTGCAGGAAAGAGGCACTGATTTTGATGAAACATTTGCTCCCTACTTTCTGAATTACTATTGTTCCTAGCATATGTGCACTTGCAACACATCATGGTTGGAATGTACATCCGTTGGACATTAAAGCAACATTTTTGAATGGTGACTTGCATGAAGAAGTGTATGTTTTTTAGCCCTGTGGCTTTGTGCAAAAAGGGCATGAAAACCAGGTGTGCACGTTAAAGAAGGCATTATATGGTTTAAACCACGCACCACATGCTTGGTATGAAAAGATACATGCCTAATGTCTGATTTGGAGCATTTGCATCACTATCTGGGCATTCATTTTATGCAAGTTGATGGTGGAATGGCTTTTTGTCAAACAAAATATATTGACGCATTATTGCAGCATTTTGGCCTTGAAGACTGTAATCCTATTGCCACTCCTATGGAGACAAGTTTACGATTGAGTCTTCATGATGCTAGGGATACATTTGATGTTGTTCTCTATCAGCAGGCTTTTGGGTGCTTGATTTACTTATGCATTACTTGGCCAGATATTTAGTTTGCTGTCTCAAAGATGAGCAAGTTTATGCATTGCCCAGCAAGCATTGGCAGGCGGTTAAGCACATCTTTTGCTACTTGAGTGGTACCCGGCTACTTGGATTGTTTTATCCCAAGGGGGGATCACTACCGCCAGATTTGCATGCTTTTTCTAACAATGATTGGGCTCGTTGCTATGACACTCGTGTGTCCACAAGTGGCTTTTGCTTCATGCTTGGTAGCTCATGTATATCTTGGTTGAGCAAGAAGCAGCCTACTGTGGCCACTTCTAGTTGTGAGGTTGAGTATAGGGCAGCTTTCACAGCGGCTGTTGAGTGTGTGTGGCTCAGACACCCTATGGTTGATTTGGGTGTTGGTCAGTCTTCTACCACCACCATCTTCACTGACAGTCAAAGCGTATTGGTAGTTGTGAGGAACCCTATGTTCCATGCTCGCATTAAGCACATTGAGGTGCATTATCATTATGTCAGGGACATGTTCTCTACTGGGGAGATCAGCTTGAAATATGTGCAGTGAGAACATTGCTGACCTTTTTACGAAGGCTCTGCCTAAGGAGAAGTTTGAAGCTTTTCGCAAAGCTTTAGGCTTACTTCGTTTTGTGGATTTATTCCACATAGCTTGGCACTTCCTTATACATGGGTGTCAGCTCCTTGTTCATCACATCACTCCTAGGGGGGATTTGTTGATATATTTAGGTAGTGATGCATGTGAACACTCTAGGACCGCTGGGGCACCTTTTTCCCTCTTTAGGAGGTTTTTTTCCCCTCGGCTTGTATATATGCCTATTGCCCTAATGGGCTACTTATCTTTGTACATTCTAGTGGTAATACATTTAGCATTGTGTGTTGTGCTCCAAGCTTCTTCTTCTTCCTTGTGTTGTTCGCATGCTTCCGCAGACGTCTAACTCCGACAGTCAACTCCAGATTGGAGGTTTGGTCAAGAGAAACCAGTCGTGCCCTTGATTTCCACCAAATTAAGGTGTAGCTTAACTTGGTCCCATACATCCTTCTCACGGCCCTCAATAACTTACCCTCTATTCCCGATTTGTCAGAAATAACCTCCACAATATTAAAGTCCTGGGAAAGGACATTGAGGGGTAGAGAGTCCAAAGATTTCCAAGTGGTTAGTGTTTCAGAATCAATATTGGGACCATATACAAAGACAATGGAGAACTGCATAGGACCCCCAAAGGAAGCTTTAATACACCGATGGTCCTGATCCATAAAGAGTATCCACAAGTCTAGAGTGCCAACTTTTAATGCCAATATATATATATATATATATATATATATATATATATATAGATATACATACATACATACATACATACATACATACATACATACATACATACATACATACACACACACACACACACACACACACATATATATATATATATATATATATATATATATATATATATATATATATATATATATATATATATATATATATATATATATATATATATATATATACACCAAGCCACCATGTCCCCTAGGGTGCAAGGTGGAGAACCAAACATGGGATGAAAAAAATACATTTCAACAATCTCTTTTGAAGGTCCTCACCATCAATTTTAATCTCTTAAAGATAGATGAAGTCCAAGTTAAAGCTTTTATCGTGGATCCATTGGCCAATAATGGATGCTCTTGAGGGATCAGACAACCCTCTAACATTGAAAGAACTTGTCCACCTTTTGTATTATTAATATAAATAGACATACATCTTTTCGTGAACATAATTTTCCACCTTTAGTATTATCACTGCACATACTTGTTCACCGTTAGTATTATTAATATAATTATACATAGAAATTTTCATGGACATTTGTATTCCATATAGACTTTTAATCATACATATATTTCTTGAATACAAACTTATCCTTTGAAGGATTGTATATTTAAATTGATATAAAATTACACATTCTCAATGAGATATTTGTGTACACATAGAATCTTAATCTTTAGTACACTAATGTAACTAAATAGATCAGTGATTGTACACTTATGCCAAATATTGTGTTCGCACAACATGAGCATGAAGAGAAAAAGGAGAAAGCTTGATAATAATGGCCGCAAACTTTTCTCATGCTTTAGGTGTTTTGTAAATTACATAATCATGTTGTATTTATATCTTAAGATTCTCATATTAACTTAGGTAGAAAGCAAAAGATGTTATAAGATTACATTCACTTAAACAAGTACAAAATCATGACTATGTCTCCAATAATAACAATACGTAATTTTTTGCTAGAATTTGATTACTTTTAGGGACTTAAAATCCTTGTGTATTCCATCATGCTAGCCATTTACACTCTTTGAATCTTCTCTCAAATTGAGGTGCCATCTTCTAGGAAAAAACCTTTGAGATTTTCTCGTGTGATGATTTGTTGAACTTTGGAACACTAGTTTGGTCCATGAATGCTTGTGAAGATCTATTCTAAAAAAAAAAAATTGTCATAGGACGAAGCTTAGGAATTAGGGTAATTTAGTCCAAAAAGGTGAAGATTGTGGTTGATGCATATGAGAATATGACTATACATGAGTTAGTATATTGTAATAGAGAAGTAGATTATCTAACAAGGACTACTAAATTAAGACAAACATCTGATATTTATTATATATCCATGCATTGGCTTTCATACTAACATGGTATGAAATCATTCCCTCTTCTCATAGCCAAGCCTGCTAAACAACTCACAATTGACTAAAAGAATTGCCTAACTATTAATGAAAGATCAAAAATTAGTGACAATATGCTAATTTATGCTACTCAAGCAATTTAGTTTACCATATGCTAATTAGTTAGTGTGCTATATAACATAGGTACCATGCTAATGTTGGAGAAGGAACTCACAATTGACAAAATAAACAAAGAGAACAATGAGAAGATGAAAGGGGTTGTGTAAAGGAACAATAAAGAAGTATGGAAGAATTAAAATGATTAACGTTGGAGCAAGAAGGGCCTAAAAAACCTCAATTTCCTCCCTTAAAAGCATATTAGAATACCTTTTGTAATATGATATAATCTATTTTGTATAAGAAAAATCCACATTTGTAGAAGCCAAGGACTCCATGAGCTACGAAAGTGATTTCCTAAGCCTCTAGAATTTATAGAGATTCTTTAGATCTCAAATGAGAGCCCAAATGAGGATTTAAGACTATTTTCAAATGGTTTGACACAAATGTGGGCTCTTAGAGCTTGTGGTGGTCTGTGCATAACACATTGCTGTCCTTTTTTAGGAGCTATCTCCTCAACAATTGTGTTCAACGATTTGCTTGGTGTGTGAGATGCATGTGATCTTATGATTCATTTTTCTTGTTTTCATGATTGAGGAGTGTCCATTGCATGAGCTTCTCTTCATTCTAACTTCATAGTTAGAATAGACAATTTTGTTCAGGATTGGTGAGTACATTTAAGAGTTCTCAGTCAAGACCCTACTTTCCATCTTATTCTTTACCATATCCATCTTCTCCTTTGACTCAATTCTGATTTTTTCCTCTAATTTTATTCCATTTCTTCTTCTTCTCTTCTACATTCCCTTCTTCATCACCCCACTTCTACGTTGTTTTCATCATTTCTCTACATTCTCCTTTCCTTGTTCAGTTTGCATCTTCTTTTTCTTATTTCTTAGCTTTAACAAGTTCCTTTAAGGGTTCATCGGTGCATGCTAAAGGAGGAGAAAATGGGAAATAGCTTGTGGCACACAAATATCCATGTGAGGAAAAAAGCGGTTCATGGAGGGAATCATGTGGAGAAGTTGAAGACCTTGGAAACTAGTGAGTTTCTAACCAAAAGAAGCTCCAAAAGTCTTACATAGAAGAACTTTTGCACTAAATGTGATTCTCACACACAGAAACAACCACATGTAGTGAATAATCTAAGGGTTTTCCCATTTCTTAGGCATCTAGGAAATGTGGCATTAACATCTCATCAAAAGGAAGATCTTTGCAATTTGCAACATATTGTTTGAATCTTATGATCACTTCCCTTATTGTCTCACTTGATTCTCGCTTGAAGTTTGTGATCTTTCCAAAATTTTCATGTCTTATGCTTGTTTGCGCGAATTCATTGTTAAACATCCAAAGAAGGTAATCAGTGTCTTTCATATCTTACATATTAAGCTATTGAAAACATGCTAATGTTGTTCCTCCCAGTGTTAGCCTTAATGGATGTATTTGCATGAAAATATCATCCACATGTTCAAGTCTAATCACTTGGAAAAATTTTGCATCATGTTGTCTAGGATTGCTTTGTCTATCATAAAAACTACGCATGCATCTGATGACTTACGACGTTGGACATGTGTTCTCACATAAAATTATTAGAGGAGATGACTATGCTTTGGATGGTCAAGTGGTTGGATATAAACTTTTGGGTGATTTTCTAGAACCCTAGATGTTTGTGTTGTCACAACCATTTTCAAATATTGGTTTCCCTTAGTGTATCGATCATTATAGATCTCTAAGAGAAGATTGGATTCTTGCCTCCTCCTTATCTACATGTTTGTATGGATCTCGATCTTTGCCTCCTAAATTTATGTATTTTCACCATTCAAAGTTCTTCACAAATAGGAAGTGAATACACCCGGAAAGATTCTTTTGTGTCCGCAAGATATTAGAGTGCTATCTTATGGTCATCATGTGGAATTTCGATCACATGCAAGGACCTACTCAAGTATGAAATTTCCTCTTGTTTTCATTTACCTATTCATGATAATTGCTTTTCTTTTCTAATCTTTGATTTACTCCCAAGATTTCCACTCGTGGAGTATTCCTTTTAGTCACCTCTCACTAGGTAGAAGATTCACCTTTAGGATTTACGAATAGAGTGGAGAGAGGAGAGTGATATAAGGGTGCATTCAAACTAAAATGTTGGCCGCAATTGTCAAGGACAAAATGGGCACCAAACTCATTGGTGCGTGAGTAGATCAATACAATCCAATACTCTCATTATCTTGGGTCATATTATCAAAGTCCATGCAATCTTCAAACATGAGAATTGCTCTTCCATTTGTAACATGCAACTATTGAACATGTGGATCATTCTTCCATTTGTGGACCTGTAAAATGGTTCTCCAGATAAGTGATGCGATGGAAAAGTACACAACAAAATGTTTGTACCATCATGTATTCACAAATCCTTGTTTGTCTTGTATCATGCAATTGCATTTGCTGCTTCACTATACAGATTATATCCAGCAAATGAGTAACATTTGGCCTCATTCCTAACTTTGGCCTTAGTAGACATCAATATGTTATCTTATTCATCTCCCACATGTCTATCTGACCTTCATGCTTGATTTCCTGTGAGGTGGACACTCGCCTTCTTAACTGATATGGTCATACACCTTATTCTCTCCTGTTTCAGAAAATTGTATCCCCACACTATCGTTGAGCCAACACGAGGCTTGCATACTTAACCATGTTAGTCCATTCTTTGGGACACCTTGCATTTGATGCACCAGCTTGCAACGAATAAACTGGCAGACCATTTGGCCATTTGTAATCGACAGTCTAGCGTTTCATTCCACAGCTCTATGCCTCCCACAATGTGTTTGAACTTCCAATATTTACATTAATCTATACAGAGAGTTACATTTAACAATAGGTATATTAGACATCCCATCAAAATATCTAAGCCCAATCATGCACTGGCAGTAAATTTCTGCAAACATAATTCATTGTGTATTTGAATACACACTCCGAACAAATTTAGCTTTATTCTGCTTTACACACCAGATAAGTTGACATCACGCTCACATTGCAACCTTCAATGTCCAAAAGAGCAATGGATTGAGAGACAATAAACCGGGACAGCAAAAAGGGAGAAACGGTGGGGGGGAGACACAGAGAGAGGAGAGAGAGAGAGAGAGAGAGAGAGAGAAGGTTGGGGGGGGGGGGGGGGGGGGGGGGGGGGGGGGGGGTGGGGGGGGGGGGGGGGGGGGGGGGGGGGGGGGGGGGGGGGGGG
>MU264297.1:0-29194 GCA_020310875.1 Ceratopteris richardii
AAGAAGAGATAAAGACCTTGCATGCAAATGATACTTGGGATTTGGTTGAGTTACCCAAAGGAAGGAAGGCCATTCCCAACAAGTGGGTGTACAAAATCAAAACTGTTGATGGCAAACCCAGTATAAGGCAAGGCTGGTTGCTAAGGGATATGCCCAAAAGACGGCATGATTTTCAAGAAGTGTTCTCTCCAGTGGTTAAAATGACCACATTACATGTGTTATTTGTTGGAACAAACCAATCACAAATTGGTGATTATAAAGATCTTGAAGAAAGTTTATGGTCAGAATGAAGTGGAAGAAATCATTTGAGAGAATGAAGAGATTTCAGAAGGAAAGCCTGTATACATATGTACATTAGAAATGGAAACTTGTAATCTGAGTATAGATATAATCCTTAGGATGATGGAGTAATGTCATAGACGTGAGAAAAGTCAAAAATAATGTATATATAAGTTAATGATGATAAGAAATGTAAGTGAGAGTCATTTTGTAGATGACAAGTGTCTTAGAGATGTGTAGAGAGTTTTTTTTCCCAAAATAGCGACGGGTTTTTTCCTGAGTGCTCTCGGTCTGATCATGTGGATCAATAATCCTTTTGTACACATCTAATTAGGAAGCTAATGAAGCTGTTCAGAGTTTCATGACATGATTCTTTTCCTACTGTGAGAATGATCAATAGGAACATTTGTATGTAGAATGTGAAAACAGAAGTCTCAGAGTAGCGCACTTTTCCGTCTCAGTTTTACTTAGATCTCAGTGTACTGTAAGTTTTTAATGAGTGAGCACTTAAAATCTAAGTTAGGAGATAAGGAAGCTATGGCTAAAAGCATTTAGCAAAACGGGTTTGTGCTCTGAGAAATCAACTTAGAAGTTGACTATGTCGAAGGCGCTATCTCTGGAAGACAGTTATGACATATCTTTGATCTTAAGGATCAAACTTTTGATGATTATTTTGGAGAACTAGTGACTGGTATGATTGCGCAAAGGTATTGCGAATACTTGTGCTCATTTGTTTGAAGAAATTTGAAGTATGTGCAGGTAATGAAGTCGATTTCTGAAGCACACTTTCTGAAGTAGACACTTCTTCACTCAGAGAGAGAAGTGTTAATGGAAGTTTTGGTAAAGAAGAACAATATTTGTGTAAAGTTTGGTTTGCCAACCCCCCCCCCCGACAGCCTGCCCGCAGCCCTCACGCCCTGCACAACCTATCCTCAGCCCTCCCGCAACGTCTCTCGCCTCCCCAGGCCCGTTGTTCGCGACCTGTCCCCGGCCTCCACCGTGAACTGCTCTCTTTTTAGGGTTTTTAGGGTTTTCAGGCTTTCGAAAATAATTTTTTAGGGTTCAGCAACTCAGTTTCTTAGGGTTTCAAAGCTTGATTTAAGACACTTCTTCACTCAGAGAAGTGTTAATGGAAGTTTTGGTAAAGAAGAACAATATTTGTGTAAAGTTTGGTTGCCACCCCCCCCCCCCCCGACAGCCTGCCCGCAGCCCTCACGCCCTGCACAACTATCCTCAGCCCCTCCCGCAACGTCTCTCTCGCCTCCCCCAGGCCGTTCGCGACCTGTCCCCGGCCTCCACCGTGAACTGCTCTCTTTTTAGGGTTTTTTAGGGTTTTCAGGCTTTCGAAAATAATTTTTTAGGGTTCAGCAACTCAGTTCTTAGGGTTTCAAAGCTTTGATTTAAGACACTTCTTCACTCAGAGAAGTGTTAATGGAAGTTTTGGTAAAGAAGAACAATATTTGTGTAAAGTTTGGTTGCCAACCCCCCCCCCCCCCCCGACAGCCTGCCCGCAGCCCTCACGCCCTGCACAACCTATCCTCAGCCCCTCCCGCAAGTGTCTCGCCTCCCCCAGGCCCGTTCGCGACCTGTCCCCGGCCTCCACAGTGAACTGCTCTCTTTTTAGGGTTTTTTAGGGTTTTCAGGCTTTCGAAAATAATTTTTTAGGGTTCAGCAACTCAGTTCTTAGGGTTTCAAAGCTTTGATTTAAGACACTTCTTCACTCAGAGAAGTGTTAATGGAAGTTTTGGTAAAGAAGAACAATATTTGTGTAAAGTTTGGTTTGCCAACCCCCCCCCCCCCCGACAGCCTGCCCGCAGCCCTCACGCCCTGCACAACCTATCCTCAGCCCCTCCCGCAACGTCTCTCGCCTCCCCCCGCCCGTTCGCGACCTGTCCCCGGCCTCCACCGTGAACTGCTCTCTTTTTAGGGTTTTTTAGGGTTTTCAGGTTTTCGAAAATAATTTTTAGGGTTCAGCAACTCAGTTCTTAGGGTTTCAAAGCTTTGATTTAAGACACTTCTTCACTTAGAGAAGTGTTAATGGAAGTTTTGGTAAAGAAGAACAATATTTGTGTAAAGTTTGGTTTGCCAACCCCCCCCCCCCGACAGCCTGCCCGCAGCCCTCACGCCCTGCAAACCTATCCTCAGCCCCTCCCGCAACGTCTCTCGCCTCCCCCAGGCCCGTTCGCGACCTGTCCCCGGCCTCCACCGTGAACTGCTCTATTTTTAGGGTTTTTTAGGGTTTTCAGGCTTTCGAAAATAATTTTTTAGGGTTCAGCAACTCAGTTCTTAGGGTTTCAAAGCTTTGATTTAAGACACTTCTTCACTCAGAGAAGTGTTAATGGAAGTTTTGGTAAAGAAGAACAATATTTGTGTAAAGTTTGGTTTGCCAACCCCCCCCCCCCCCCGACAGCCTGCCCGCAGCCCTCACGCCCTGCAAACCTATCCTCAGCCCCTCCCGCAACGTCTCTCGCCTCCCGAGGCCCGTTCGCGACCTGTCCCCGGCCTCCACCGTGAACTGCTCTCTTTTTAGGGTTTTTTAGGGTTTTCAGGCTTTCGAAAATAATTTTTTAGGGTTCAGCAACTCAGTTCTTAGGGTTTCAAAGCTTTGATTTAAGACACTTCTTCACTCAGAGAAGTGTTAATGGAAGTTTTGGTAAAGAAGAACAATATTTGTGTAAAGTTTGGTTTGCCAACCCCCCCCCCCCGACAGCCTGCCCGCAGCCCTCACGCCCTGCACAACGTATCCTCAGCCCCTCCCGCAACGTCTCTCGCCTCCCCAGGCCCGTTCGCGACCTGTCCCCGGCCTCCACCGTGAACTGCTCTCTTTTTAGGGTTTTTAGGGTTTTCAGGCTTTCGAAAATAATTTTTTAGGGTTCAGCAACTCAGTTCTTAGGGTTTCAAAGCTTTGATTTAAGACACTTCTTCACTCAGAGAAGTGTTAATGGAAGTTTTGGTAAAGAAGAACAATATTTGTGTAAAGTTTGGTTTGCCAACCCCCCCCCCCCCCCCGACAGCCTGCCCGCAGCCCTCACGCCCTGCACAACCTATCCTCAGCCCCTCCCGCAACGTCTCTCGCCTCCCCAGGCCCGTTCCGCGACCTGTCCCCGGCCTCCACCGTGAACTGCTCTCTTTTTAGGGTTTTTTTAGGGTTTTCAGGCTTTCGAAAATAATTTTTTAGGGTTCAGCAACTCAGTTCTTAGGGTTTTCAAGCTTTGATTTAAGACACTTCTTCACTCAGAGAAGTGTTAATGGAAGTTTTGGTAAAGAAGAACAATATTTGTGTAAAGTTTGGTTTGCCAAACCCCCCCCCCCCCCCGACAGCCTGCCCGACAGCCCTCACGCCCTGCACAACCTATCCTCAGCCCCTCCCGCAACGTCTCTCGCCTCCCCCAGGCCCGTTCGCGACCTGTCCCCGGCCTCCACCGTGAAACTGCTCTCTTTTTAGGGTTTTTTAGGGTTTTCAGGCTTTCGAAAATAATTTTTTTAGGTTCAGCAACTCAGTTCTTAGGTTTTCAAAGCTTTGATTTTAAGACACTTCTTCACTCAGAGAAGTGTTAATGGAAGTTTGGTAAAGAAGAAACAATATTTGTGTAAAGTTTGGTTTGCCAACCCCCCCCCCCCCCCCGACAGCCTGCCCGCAGCCCCTCACGCCCTGCACAACCTATCCTCAGTCCCTCCCGCAACGTCTCTCGCCTCCCCCAGGCCCGTTCGCGACCTGTCCCCGGCCCTCCACCGTGAACTGCTCTCTTTTTAGGGTTTTTTAGGGTTTTCAGGCTTTCGAAAATAATTTTTTAGGGTTCAGCAACTCAGTTCTTAGGGTTTCAAAGCTTTGATTTAAGACACTTCTTCACTCAGAGAAGTGTTAATGGAAGTTTTGGTAAGAAGAACAATATTTGTGTAAAGTTTGGTTTGCCAACCCCCCCCCCCCCCCCCCCCCCCGACAGCCTGCCCGCAGCCCTCACGCCCTGCACAACCTATCCTCAGCCCCTCCCGCAACGTCTCTCGCCTCCCCCAGGCCCCGTTCGCGACCTATCCCCGGCCTCCACGTGAACTGCTCTCTTTTTAGGGTTTTTTTAGGGTTTTCAGGCTTTCGAAAATAATTTTTTAGGGTTCAGAAACTCAGTTCTTAGGTTTCAAAGCTTTGATTTAAGACACTTCTTCACTCAGAGAAGTGTTAATGGAAGTTTTGGTAAAGAAGAACAATATTTGTGTAAAGTTTGGTTTGCCAACCCCCCCCCCCTCGACAGCCTGCCCGCAGCCCTCACGCCCTGCACAACCTATCCTCAGCCCCTCCTGCAACGTCTCTCGCCTCCCCGAGGCCCGTTCGCGACCTGTCCCAGGCCTCCAACGTGAACTGCTCTCTTTTTTAGGGTTTTTTAGGGTTTTCAGGCTTTCGAAAATAATTTTTTAGGGTTCAGCAACTCAGTTCTTAGGGTTTCAAAGCTTTGATTAAGACACTTCTTCACTTTGAGAAGTGTTAATGGAAGTTTTGGTCAAGAAGAACTGTTTCCTACAGTTATTAGCCACTCCCACCCTTGCTCCATCGCGCATCGGGCGCGCTCCCGTCTTCATCGCAAGTCTTTAGGCTCAGTACTCTGAGCATTTTTTCATCTTCGAATGCAATGAGTGCTACGGCTAAGAAGGACGATTTGACAAAATGGAGGACAAACTGACCATAGCTATCAAAGAAAACAAGAAGATGGTGGACTCCACTATCACGGCCATCATCAGCCGCCTCTCAAAGCTCGAGAAGGAAGTAGAAACATATCATAAGGAGAGGGAAGCATGGCAGAAAGAGAAAGAAGAATGGGCTAAGGAGAGGGCAAACATGAAAGAGGAATTGGAGCTCCTCAAAGCTTCAATGGTCTCTCTTACACCCGAAGAAGGAGAGATTAATATGAACAAGACAGAAGCTCTCAAAGAAGAACTCACCAAATCCTTGACCCGAGAGCATGGAAAACAAATTAGAAGCTACCAAAGAAGGGTGGATCGACATAGTGAAGAAGAACATCAAAAAAGAAGCCAAAGAGAAAGCACAAAAGGAAGTAGCCCTCATCGTGCACACCACTATTGAGGAAGAAAAGATGAGACATGCCCGCCGTCTCAATGTACGCATCACGGGCATTGAAGAAAAAGAAGGCTCTACCCCCGAGTCCGATGGGAAGACACTATGCAAGATACTCGGCTACAAAGAGGAGTCCCCCCCATTCATCAAGTCTTGGAGAACGGGACGAGACCCCACGAAGAAGAGAGCTCTCATTCTACACTTCCCTTCCGAAGATATAAGATCTACTTTCCTACGCAAGAGGGTGATTTTGAGAGCACTTGATGGCCCCCCATCTACCTTGACGATGATCTCACACCCATGCAGGTAGCACACCGTCGTGCATGCATGCCGAGAGTACATCAAGCTCGCAAAGAAGGAAAGAAGGCTTCATACAGAGATGGTCGTGTCATCATTGATGGCAAGGCCATCCCATAGGGATTCGCGGCCTGTGAGACACTCGAGGAGATACACCTTGCAGTTTGGAACTGCAATGGAGATCTATGGACACACCCAGAGAGATTGGAAGAGGTGCGCAAAGGCAAAGACATCATTATGCTCACAGAGACACATGAGAGCCCGGACCGGGGCCTACCTCGTGTCCACGGTTTTCAGTGGGAGTCCACATACAGAGAGTGTACACGTCAGCACACCACCCAAGGATCAGGAGGAGTAGCCATACTCTTTAGAGATGGACTTCAGAGCAGGATACAGATAGTCGCACGTGATTCACAGGCCAGATATCTTTGGATTCGACTCCAGCTCTCGCAGGAGAGGATCATCTTCATAGCATTATGCTACTTGCTCCTTCTAGCTCGCGTTTCGCTATCATAGATCGAGAGGAGGACTCACCATACACTTGCTTGTCAGAAGAGATTACAGAGTACTCTGCATTAGGGGAAGTCCTTCCTTATGGGAGACTTCAATGCCAGGACAGGCAATGATCAGTGTGAGATATTTGACCCAGAAGACCCGGAGTATGGAGTATGGACAGTGCTGCAGCATGGCGCAGCCTACGAGAGCCACGCCCGACCACACCTATTGGAGACCCACACACATGGCATGATTATGCTCAGAGGTTATATGAGGTACCTAGGCAGCCTCCCATTCCCCAGCCACTTGAGCCTCGCCCTACTAGTTCTTCTCTCTTCACAGCAAAGATGGTTGAGAGGGCCATACGACGACTTCGACATGGACGTTCGACAGACCACGCAGGATGCAGAGCGAGCATCTCATATATGCAGCCTCCACTATAGCCCCGTTGATTGCACATGTCTTCAACCGGGCTATAGGAGAGGGCTTCCCAGAGGAGTGGACTAGGCACACCATTTGTGCCTATCCACAAATCTGGCGACACCCTGGATCCAGGGAACTACAGGACCATCATGATTGGCCACACCATGGCCAAACTATACGGTGCCATACTTGAGGCAGAGCTCAGTTCATATGCAGAGACTGAGGGGCTACGAGCACGAGGCCAGGCAGGTTTTCGACGAGCTTTCTCTACTATTGATCACATCTTCATTCTGCGCTGCCTCATTGATGGGGCAAGGGTGCGGAAGAAGAGGCTATATTGCTGCTTTGTGGACTTCCGCAAAGCTTTTGATACAGTGCCGCGAGAGAGGCTCTTCCAACGCCTCCAGAGCTTGGGAGTACCATCAGGGATGATTTGGGCCATCTATGCACTCTATGAGCAGGTGACTGGGAGGGTACGGTGTCCAGGAGGTATGTCTGAGGCCATTGCTAGCACCATCGGTGTTAAGCAAGGCTGCCCACTCTCTCCCACTCTATTTGGTCTCTACATTGACGAGATTGAGGACTACATTCTCCGAGCTGGAGGAGAGGGTGCAGACCTCGCAGGTACACATGTCCACATTTTATTATATGCCGATGACATTGTCTTGATTTCAGAGTCACCCGAGGGATTACAGCGCCACCTTGAGGCCCTGGATGAGTTTTGTACACAGAGGGGCTTGACAGTAAACCTTGGCAAGACCAAGGTCATGATCTTCCACACCTCCCCCATGGTGAGGAATGGAGCAGGATTCAGAGCTGGTGGTGGACAGATTGAGGTGGTCACTTCCTATGTCTATCTCGGAGTCACATTCACGAGCTTGCCTGGCCCCTTCAGCATGAGACAGGCAGCCACCGATAGACTCACACGCGGATATGCAGCTTTAGCCATGTTAGAGCGGAGATGTCACCAAGCACACTTCCAGGAGCCCCGCACGAAGGGCTGGCTATTTGACACACTGGTCAGACCAGCTATGATGTATGCTGCGACGGTTTGGGCCCCAGGTCTCACAGTCACCCAGTGGAGTGCGATCGAGAGGCCACAGGTACGTATGATCTCGCGATTATTTCGTGGGAAACAGTCGGTGCCACATGACATCATCAGGGCAGAGCTAGCTGCACCACCCATGGTGGTAGAGGCACTATTCCAGACTATCTGCTTTATTCAGAGGATTAGGGACCTCCCTACAGATAGACTCACACACAGAGCTCTTGAGGCATCTATACAGATATCAGAGTTAGGATATGAGAGAGCTTGGTACACTCAGGTTAGAGTCTGGTTTGATAGTCATGGACTTGATATGGACAGATTGCCGCCTTTTCAGTATGACCCAGACTCACCTCACATCCACCTCTCTCGTCGTGAGAGGAATGTTGTGCTCAGACAGGATCTCTGGCAGCTCTACATTAGTCAGACATGGCACACACCACACATGGGATCGAGACTATCGCACTATCGAGACCAGTTCATAGACATACTAGCTGACGGTTTCATCCAGCGACCACGCTACATGGATACTCACATGCCTCATAGCTTGAGGGTAGCGATTGGCCAGCCGAGAGTCTCATCACACCGACTCGAGATTGAGACGGGCAGAGCCGCAGACATTCTCAAAGAGGAGCGGATATGCAGAGTATGCAGAGTAGAGATGGAGGATGAGGAGCACTTTGTATGCAGATGTAGCGCATATGATGGCATCAGAGGCAGATACGAGACTCTGTTTGCAGGGCAGCCCACCCTCCGAGAGATCATGGACTCTAGAGACCAGCGACAGCTCGGGCGATTCTTACTAGAGATACAGAGTCACAGAGATTCCCTACTCCAGCCTACTGTAGCACTCCATACAGGAGGGAGACAGAGTCAGCTCACTGACTTCTTTATTCCACGACGTGCTGCAGCCCTCCCCCCCTCAGCCCACATACCGAGCGGGGTGACTCTTCAGCAGGCTCAGATATCTCGAGCTAGGAGACGACCCCGTGATATAGGATATCGGGCCCCGAGACTTCACCGACACCAGATTGCGGAGATCCAGGCTTGTGACCATCGCGCCATGGAGGAGAGACGATCCCAGATGATGGCCGATCCCGTTGCAGCCATCAGGGTGGCCCTGACTCCACCTCCACCTATGTATCACATATTACATCCCACCCACTAGCATAGGATGGAGCTAGTTAATCGTTTTAGATGCATTCTCATGGTTGTTGTACTACCCTTTTGCATATAGACTATCATAGATATCGCACTCCATACACCCCCCACCACTTTCATGGGTATCCCCACATGCACACTACGGAGATCTATATCAGCTTAACCAGTTTCTTTTCAGCACTTTTATCTTTTCTGATTGACAGAAGATACACCCATGTACATCGATTTGTCTCATAGGCCGAGTTCGGCCTCCTAATAGACGTAAAAACACTTTCTTTCTTTCTTTCTCTCTCTCTCTCTCTCTCTCTCTCTCTCTCTCTCTCTCTCTCTCTCTCTCTCTCTCTCTCTCTCTCTCTCTCTCTCTCTCTCTCTCTCTCTCTCTCTCTCTCTCTCTCTCTCTCTCTCTCTCTCTCTCTCTCTCTCTCTCTCTCTCTCTCTCTCTCTCTCTCTCTCTCTCTCTCTCTCTCTCTCTCTCTCTCTCTCTCTCTCTCTCTCTCTCTCTCTCTCAGCTGCGCCTCCATTTGTGCCCTGCACCTCCACTTTTGAGGCACTCACACGCGTCCTCTACCCCTCCAGCACCACATCTCAACCCTAACAAATGTTGCAACTAGCTATAGAAGCATTTGAACCAAGATTCAAAGAAGAGCTGCAAATGGTAGCCAAAGCTTCGAAATTGGCTGAGGCCGAAGCCCCAATCTTCCCCACATTGATACCTATCAAAGAGCATACACTTGAAGCAACACCAAAAAGTATACCAGAATCGACATCTCAACAGAAGATACCACCAGAAGAACCTATACATACTCCGGCATGGGACATTTTATCCCTACCATTGGGTCATTGGGTCATTGGGTCAACTATTAACACTAGTCCCTGGTATCACCCTACCATTGGGTCAACTATTAACACTAGTCCCTAGTATGTGACAACGATTTCCACAACATATAGGAGCTGAAGCGATTTCTGCACCAACTACCGCAGTGATTCACCTCGAATCAGACACAACGGTGGACCATATGGTCCCCTTAATTACAGTGTGGTATAAGAATCATCGAATTTCTAAGGTTTTAATTGATGGTGGGTCGGGAGTAAACATAGCCACTACCACACTGTGCAAGAAAGTAGGGTGGAATCATATCTAGCTAGTCAAACTTTTTATCCGTATGGTTGATCAATCCCGAGTGCACCCAATAGGATTGGTTCGGAATATTCCAATTACATTGCAAGGAGCAGTTTTTCATATGACCTTTGTTGTTCTTGACTTACCTGAATGGAGCTTGGATTATAACTTATTGTTTGGGAGACCTTGGCTAAAACAAGCCGAAGTCTTGCAAGATTGATCTTCACATGAACTTTTTTTTAAATGTAATGACTGGAAATACATTGTCCCTCTTGATGAATTCACGCCTTGTGAGATACATGCTCTCCCTTATGTTGCAGAGCTTGTTTATATGTTGGATGGGTTGTCTTATGAAGAAGAAACGACCCTTGTTTCGGTCAATCAGGATCTATTATCGTTAGGAACAATTGACTTGCAACATGTGTTGGACCAATGGTCTCCAACATCCTGCGGAGTCCAACGGAGTGCTTATGAGGCTGGAGATGTCTTGAGGGTTTGGTGGACCTATCTAAATTGCAACCGATACTGTTTAAAAGAGCATGAGATCACTTCAGCTACCAATCTTATGTACCTGAGGATCAATTGATCACTTGTCATCTTGGTGATGACACAATCCCCGGCCTCTAGAGATTAAGGCTGATTATCACTCATTAATAGAGTTCATAGATGTCTTTGCTTAGGAATATAAGGATATGAAGGGCTTAGATCCATGTATTTATCAACACCGGTTTGTCCATAAACCAAATGCTTATCCGGCTAAGCAACAAAGCTACGGAATGAATCCCAATTATGCCAAACAAGTGAAAGAGGAAATTGACCGACTCGTCTTAGTAGGATTCATTGTCCCTATAAAACATGCTGAGTGGATTTCACCTATTGTAATCGTGCCAAAGAAAAATAAACAACTCAGAATCTGTTACTACCATAAATTAACTTCAGCTACTATCCCAAAACCCTTCCCGCTACCATTTTTAGACAATATGCTTGATGAAGTGGCCAGTCATGAAATTTACTCTTTCCTGCATGGGTATAGCAAGTATAACCAAGTTCGTATGGCCAAAAAAGATGTACCTAAAACAACTTTTATTATCAAAAGGGGAGTTTATGCATGTAGTGTCATGTGGTTTGGTTTGAAAAATGCACCTAGTACCTTCCAATGTTCTATGCAAGATATTTTCATTCATTTACAATGGATCTTTTGTGTTATAATTTAACTTCTCTTTGCCCTCTTAGTTATTTCAAAGGTAGTTATATTAAGAGTCTAAACTTTAGAAATTATTAGGTTAAGACTAAGTTGCTAGTAAATACTTGTTAGCCTCACTTAATTCAAAGTTAGTTATATGAAGTGTTTAGACTTATAGAAATTAGTAGGCTAAAACTTTTTAAAGTAGTTAGTACTAAGTCATTACTTAGTTCTTAGCCTTTAGGCTAAGACTTACGTAGCTACTACTAAATTAGTAAGTTATACATTGTTACTTTAGTAAGTCAATTAGAACTTATTACTAAATATTTATTAGTACTTGTGACTTAGTCTTTAGAAGTTAGATTAGAACTTATGATTTATCCAAGATATAGATAAACTATAAAACCATATAAACAAGTATTAAGACCTAATTTTTAGCATACAAATTGCACTCACAAGTCACTATTAAAACTTGAAATTTAGTATATGTATTATGTAGTATAATAATGTATGATGTATCTCTTATCAATTATATATGCATTATGTAGTATAATGTATGATGCATCTATTATCATGTATCTATGCATTGTGTATATTCCATTGACTAGTGAGCACTAATTATATACTTGTTTTATTTTTGAACATATTTAACATCATCGTATGCTAAAATTTCTTTTAGTCCATCTAAAACCGTACCTCATCATATGTGAACTAAACGTACACTACTGTACAAGACCTCAAAGCTGGAAAGTGTGATCGAAAGTGGTCTAGCTCGGGTGAATATGGTGATCGTTATCATGATCCTAGCACTAGTCGGATCTGGTCCTAGTGAGTGTGGTTCAAAGTAATCCACTTGGGTGAGTATGCTCCAAAGTGGCCCACCACTTCTCCTTTCGGGAATCCATTGCAAATCCCTTGAGCCACTTTACTATGCTTAGACCATTTTACACCACTTGGTTGGTGATTCTCTGGTCCAAGTCTGTTGTGCTAACGGGCAGTCCCAAAGACAGTGCCACTCTGACTCCAAGTGATAGCCACAACCCATACAATCTGGAGGCAGGACCCCAAAGCTCAGCTAGGTGCCAACAACAATGCTCGTATTGGCAACGAACCATTGAAAGAGCACAACCCGACGAGACTACTCCGCACCTGAGATCCAACACCAAAAGGACAAGAGAAACTCCTCCATGAGCCCAGCCCGTCGCTAGAACTCAGCCGCAACAGAACTGACCGGTTAGCGCGACTTGACGATCAGCCATCCAACCCTAGCAGAGTACTGAAAAAGGGGAATAGTGCAAGCCTCTATCGACGAGAAAGGATTGTGCCACTACCACCAACCCCCGTCCCAAAAGGAGGCGAGATAAGGGCTGAACGTCCCAAACCTAGAGATGCCAACCAAGAAGGGTCCAAATGTCCATCGGGCTACGATCAATATGCCAGTCCCGACCGCGCATGCCAACCATCCAAATCCATTGAAAGGTACAATCCGTGATGATCTCAAGCTTCACTAGCGAGCTAATCATCCGTGCCTCTTCTCCAATCTCGAAGAAGAGAGTCCCATCTCGGTAGATGTCCCGAGAAGCAATCAAACCTCAGTCTGAGTAAAGCCCCAAGCCAGGCCGCATGAGGCTCGGGATGAGCCTGAGTCCCCCAATCCCTTGGAATCACGACCTCATCATCCCCAATCATCTCAGGCGCACCACGCATCCCCATACATCTGTCTTGTTGCCGCGCCTTGGGGAGACTCTGAAAGCTGATTGAGTCAGCCACATTGCACCCAGGGCCCCTAGAAAACTCCCCTTAGGAAACATGCGGGCGGGATCCAACCATGAACTCTCTCTCCAAGGGGATGAGGGGGTTCCAAGTAATAGGCTACCGAAGCTTCTCCTCAACACATGAGGAGGAGAGTTGCAGAAGAGGACGTAACTTCTCCCAAGATCTCAAGATACTACAAGCAAACGGGTCCTCACTGTGCCATGAAGAGCTCGTATGCCTCATCTGAGCGAAGATCCATTTGATCTCGGGTAGCCAAGGCCCACCAGTGGCAAGAGCAAAGAGGCCCGGCCTCTAATGAAGAAAATCCTTCCAGGGCTGAGGGCCAAGAAGAAGACCACGAACAATAAACTTGCCTAATAGGGCTCTTATCTCAGAGGCAGGGTCAATGATCCCCAAACCACCACGCTCCAAGGAAATGGTGAGGATGTGCCAAACGGAGCTTCCATCCCAGCCAAAGCATAAAACATTCCTTATTAGCCACTGAATCTGGCTAATACAAGAACTAGAGAAGATCCAATAGGAGGTAACATACCACATCGTAGCTAAGAGAACCTGGTTAGCCACCACAGAGCTCCAATGTAACAACGTCCTCCCGATGGTCGGAAGGAGAGGTCAGAAGGAGAGGAGAGATCTGCTCCTCAGGAGCCAGATCGAGACCAATATGGCACCCAAGATACCTAACTTCCATGCCAGGGGGGGTACACGAGCATCACAAAATCTATCGGGAGCATGCTTAAATCTGATCAGATTGGCCTCCCGAACCTACAAGTAAACGGTCGTGTCCTCATCAAACTCAACATCCAGTAGATACTCATCCCTGATCGGGAGCCTAATACCCTGCAGCCCACTGTCCTGTGCAGTCAAGAATGCGCTCATGGCCTCCACAAAGAAGAGAAACAAAGTAGGATCCAAGAGGCAACCCTGTCAAACCAACCTCGAAATATTGAACCTCTCCCCTCGACCTCCCCCCACCAAAACATAGCTATGGGCGGAACAGTAGAGAGAAGCAAGACCCCTGGTCTAGCAAGCTAGAAAGCCCATACAAAGCATAGTGTCCTCAAGAAAAGCCCAATCAACACGATCATACGCTTTCTCAAAATCCAACAGAAGGAGTGCAAGAGGCTCACCATGCATCCGAGCAAGGGAGCTAGCTTCCCTAATGGTGAAGATGTTGTCAAGGATACTATGACCCTTAACAAATCAAGTATGAGTCGGGTGGATTAAGGACTCCAAAAGCGGATGCAATCTCAAACTCAGAGCATTTGCAAGAATTTTGTATGCTGAGTTGAGAAGCGTGATCAGGCGCCCATGTCTGATATCGTCCAACTGTCCTCCTTTGGGGATAAGGAAAATCACACCCTTGGCAAGCGACGGAGGGAGATGGACCTCCTCCATGATCTCCTCGAAGCCGGATCCCATCCCCAATAAGCTGCCAATATCTGAGAAAAACGCTAGGCGAGAGACCATTAGCGTTTCCGAAATCAGGGTTTCAGAAACCCTAAATCAGAAACTAGTGACCTAGCAAGTGAGAAACAAAAAAAACCTTACTACACACACAAAATCAACAATGAGCTGATGGTTGGTTGATGCTAACTCCTCCAAATCTGCATCAAAGGTAGAGCACACCTCCTCCAAGTGTAGAAACACACTTTCTCCAAGGTTGATCTCCTCCAAAGTTTGCGTAAGCTTGAGCTATGCCTTAAGTTGATGCTCAACAATGAGCCTACACCTTCCTTATATAAGAAGTATGGTAGCCCACGATAGCTTTTACAAAAAGCTATGCTAGATTTGTCGAAAGTGTTGAAATTTATGGTACTTGTGCAAGCTCCAATTGTGAGGCTTGACACATACTCACCTGTCATTATTTACCTCTTCATGATTTATGTATTTGTTGGAAGCCCAAAATGAAGCTAAGCCTTGAAAATGTAGAGAGCACACTCATAACCTTAAAGTAGAGTGTTGAATTAAAAAGGGGATAAGTTATTTATGGCTTGGATAAAAGCCAAAATATGTTTAGAGAGATGGAATATTAAAAAAAGTCGTGACCTTATCCATATGGAGTGATTTGGAGCACCAAAAGTCACCCAAGGCGATGGAAGGACAAAGGACAAGAAGTGAAAGGTCAAGAGATGAGAGAAGATGCAAGGATAGGTGAAAGTCCCATACCTATACCTCTATATATAGAGGTCATTTGAATGTGAATCTTTGTGGAGATGACAAAGAGATGGTGTAGAAGCATATGCTAGTTATTCTCTCACCAATGGATATCAGAAGGGCCCTCAATTTTATGCTAGAATGCACATAGGTATTCTAGCCGCATACCTTTTTTGTACATAGCCACCTTGTGAAGGTGGTATCTCTCTACGTACTTATCCATTTAATGCATATGATATCTTGTTGGAAAAATTATCTCTCATACTCTCTGTATCTCAAAAGTCTCTGTCAGATGATTCTCCAGTAGTGACTGGAAACATTTCTTGTGAACCTCAATTTTCTGCTTAACTTGAGTTGACAGGTAGTCTATCTTTGAGAAGTCAGTTGCTTGGTCATATGAACTCCAAATTGAGTGTTCTTTAGCTTGTTAGAAAGCTGTCTACTGTGTGTAGACCAATTTCCAGAGCCATAGGATCTTTGAGTTGTGACTGAATCAGGCTTGACTAAGTATGTGTCTTACAGGGCAGATTCTAGAAGAGGTTCTCTAACTTCCGCTGCGTGTATTGGAGTCGAATTTCTCCACAAAAAGCATGCGTAAAATCTTGCGCTAACTCCAAAAGCACTTATCGTTAATTAAATTGCAATCTAATTTTTTATATCATAAGACTTGCTTTTTGGTGACGAATTTGCTTCAATCAGCCTATGGTGACATAAGCTGAATATTCAGAGTAGCTTTCCTTGACATGTATGATGAGAGGGTTATAATGAGGGAAAAATCCATTTTATGACAGAAATTAGGGTTAGGGTTCTCTCCTGACCTGGAACTCTAATAACTGAATGTTATATATCAAATGCAAGCTCTCTTCAAGCTCTATCTGATAAGCTAATAAAAATGTTTCCCCTTTTGTACCCAAAAATTGGCTAAGTACTGAAAAATAGGGTTGCTAGAAGTTTAGGGTTTTGGACTATTTTGACATAGTTTCCAACACAAGTCTCAAGGGGGTCTCTGTCGAGAACAACGTATGATAAAACTGGGTAGAAATCTCTCTCAGCTCCCCGGTCTCAAAATCACAAGAGCCATCCGGCTCGCGAAGCTTCCCGAGACCGCTACACGTATGCCACGGCGTGACCGCCCAAAAATCCTCCTAGGACATGCGATCACCAACCTTGGTTGAATGCGAGGCCTGTCTATGATAAAAAAGGGTAGACCGCCTGTCCTCGATCTCTCCCATCTCCTGCTACGATTGGGAGAGATGAGAGCGAGTTCACTTGTAGTCTGAACGACGTTCCAGGAATCGTTGAAGGGAGGCAATACTCTTGTGCACGCAATGCTCGCTCTCCTGAATACACCAACCACTGTCTAGACTCTACTCTCCTCATGCAAAAACAAACTAACATGTTGTAATCCAATTGCAAGGGACTGAGCGAGCATCCCTCGGCCCGAGCATCCCTCGACCCAAGAAAGTTGGGACCAAATCATCTCAATCTGATCAGTTAGACTCCAATCAAGCTGAATATGCTCAGGAATGTGCAACGCCATGGGTCCTCTAGTGTCCTACTCCACAAAGGAGACAATCACAGGGGCATGATCTAGAAAGCAGGAACCCACCATAATACATGTCCTACCCCCCACAATCAGCCAATACATCAGTGACATACATGCGATCAATCCTGGATAGGTACATTCCTCTCAGGCATCTGTCGGAGCGGGAGAAATGAAGGTTTCCCTTCTCAGAGATAAAACCCTCAATGTGCCATACATCATGTAGCCTCAAGGTCATGCAAAGTCGCTCCTAAGCTGCAAGCTCAAAGCCATGCACGGTAGTCTGACTACACCCTGGTAACCTCGGGAGCCTCAATCATTTTGAAGTCTCCCACAACACACCAGGCATCAGCACAAGGAACATCATCAGTGACTTAACCAAAAAGTGGCACAAAACTCTCATGGTTCGGGGCATAAAGAGTCATGAATCCATATCTCATGCCCCCACGCTGCAAGGTAAGCCAAATGGCCTTGCACAAGATAATCTTCCTTCTATCCAAAATCGAAGATAAAGAACTCCCCCATAGAATTGCATACACCACTCTGGGAGTCATTGGGCCCATATCCAACAAACCGAAAGACCTCTCTATGCCTCTGCAAAAGCTGTCTACAATGCCGCGTACGACCCAAGGACAGATGGTGTTCCTCGAGCATAAGAACATCAATGGACCCGCCAACCAACCACTGGCAGAGTTCTTGTCGAAGGCGAGCCCTATAGCGCAAAAACTGAGACCCGCCCAATCCCTGAACATTCCATGAAAGAACACTCATGGAGACGAGGCAAATCAAGATGCTCCACGAGAAGCAAAGCCGGCCAGCTTCGAGGCTGGTGTGGATGGGGAGTAATCCGAGTCCAATCGTCTCTGATAGGCAGCGAACTTCTCCGGTAACACCCTACACAAACTAAGCCAAGTGGACTCACCTCATGCTTGTGACTGCTCCTCATGAATGTACATATAGCGAGGTGTAGTCCGAGAATCTGCAATCACATATAAAATAAGCTAGCTCTCCTCAATACCATGAATGAAGAGAAACTGAGTGGAGTCCCGCTATGATGAACAAATCAATGAGATCCGGCCCCCAAAGGTGGTGAGAGAACTCGATGACATGTGCCCGGACAAAATGCAATGCCTCCCCAAGATACCAATCAGGTTGTGAGGCCTTGCAAAGAGGAAACAAAAACACAACTGCAAACTCCTAGGTTGTCTGACTGTGAGACGTAAGGGCCATTGCATGGACTTTAATAGGAGTGGACAGCAAGTCCTCTTGTCCACCGAAGAACCTCAAGAACTCATAGCCAGAGTTCTCCCCCCACAGATGGTAGTCAAAACTTACCAAACCTAGAGGTATGGAAGTCAAGGGAGATGTACCCAATGAGAAAGGGGGATGCAGGAGACTCACCCTCGTGGACCGCGGGGGAGACTAACCCTACTGGACCACTCCACTTTCCAGAAAGTCACTATCAAGGGATCGTCAAGGACCGGGAGGCAAAGAACCCAGTGGCCAAATAGGCCATGGTGAAGTGGACGGCCGAAGAGAGGATACCGGAGGAACAGGGACCGAGGCTGAAGGCCCTAGAGGGGGTGCTGAAGCACTAGATGCAGTCGGGGGCACCATCACCGGAACCATGCTAGAATCTATAGGACACCTCCCGAAGAGGTAAAGCGCTCAAACAGTTCCATGTGGGAAAAAACCTCTCTTTGACCAGCGGACGGGATTGCCGACCAACCTGCCATCGATGCCCAGGCTGCCGCCAACCTCGACGAGGAAGGGGCAATCATGGCTGTCGGAGCACCAGAGTGCGGAGGACACACCCCCAACAGCTTGTGAGGGTCTCAAGGGAAGTCGAAGAAGGGGTTGGAGGAGGAGATGCATGTGCAGGTGGTCGCGGAGCCTCTTGCCTCGAGGTATGTCTGGTCTTCTGCCTGGTCCGCGAGGGACATGCCTTCACAAGGTGACCAACCTTGCGACAAACAAAACACTGATTCAGAAGGCCCAAATACTCGATCTTCTGAATTAACCATCAGCTTGAAAGTAAGGGAAGCTCAATCTCCAACTCCGGTTGTGTGGGATCAGAAATGAGAATCCTCACCGAGGGAATGACATTTGCCTTGGCCACAACCGAGGCCGTCGTCCTAGGAACCTCCAAGATGATTCCAAAAGACCCACCAATATGTGGCAGCAAGGGGAGATAGTCGCGCTAAAGGCCCCAAAAACAAGCCATCACAAGAAACCCCCCTCCCCCCCACTTCACCGGGAATGAAAGCTGAGGATGAGGCCGCCGAAAGATCAAAGCCATGTGTCCAAGGGAAGACATACACATGGCCAGCCCGAACCACAATAGGCAATAGGGCAATCATCCGGGTGGCTGCATCCGGGGACCCAAGCTCCACCGAGTAAAAGCTTCGACCCAGGGGCTGGATACCTCAGTTCGCCACAGCCGGGGTAGAGTCCGATGATTTTGCAGATCACTAATGAAGCTTGAAGTCGTTCAACTTCAAATGCCAAGCTCCCTCTACCCTCATCGGTAAGGGAGAGTCGAATGGGGGATGGAGTGGAGTCGGGCGAGGGGGCTTCACAAGAGTCCCTCTGAGGGGTGGGTTCCGTGTCCTTCCGTGTCTGATGCATGCAAGGAAGGAGGGAGAGGGTGAGGACGGGGAGATGGACTGAAAGACAAAAAAAATTGGCGGGGGGGGGGGGGGGGGGGGGGGGGGGATGGCACTGCAGAGAGAGGGGGCAAGGGGGGGCTGGAGCTGCATGCACAGCGAGCTCGAGTTATTTCTTACATGGCTGGTCTTTAGATAAACGTGTACCACAAACCTGATCTCCTTGAGCAAAGTGCTGACAGTAATCCTTTTATCCGACATGGATAATGTGCAGGACTCAGCCAGCTAATCCGGTAAAGCATTGCTAATATACATAACTCAGCAAGTTGAACAATTTTCTCTCGTTTGTAAGGAACCTTTTATGGAATGACCTCCACAAAATCTGGTTATCATTGTGCAAGGAAAACATGCAAAACTTTGCAGTACAATAAGTTGAATTCTTGCCTGCAATCAAGAAGTCTATCCGTGAGCACTCTATACAACCATCCATTCTGATTCGGGACTGGACAAAAGATGTTTGAAAACGAACTTCTTTCCTTCCATTTGCAACATCTTGCATTCCAGAAGACAGAAGGCGGAGTATACCTCCAGCTAGTGGTCCTCTTGCCAACACCTAATAATGCACAGAAAACATTCATAAAACATTCCACAGTAAAAAATTAGGACTAATTTGAGCCCCCATCCTGATATCAGAGCAAGAGTTTTAACCAAACATAACAATGAAAACTCATGTAGTTGGCATCTGTGACACAAATGAATACAGAAATTGTAAATGCAATGAAGCATACTAAATGAAATTAATTATCTGATTTATGGACTCTCAATCAAATGTTGGATTTGAATCAATAGATCCTATGAGCGACAAGAAACATAACTACTGTAAAGTGCTCTAGTCTCTATGCATACAGGATGTATGAAATGAAGCATTCTAGCATGGAATCTCCCTGAGGGTTTAAGTACCTCATTCATGGTCAAAAATTGTGCCAAAGGGATTCTCGCAGGCAAATCAGGAAGAGAAGTTTACAATTGCAGTTCAATATCTCACCTACTACGTGGGCAGCATGATAATGAAACTAAGATATAAGAAGCAAAGGAATGTATAGATATGGAATAAGTTCTTGGTTTGGACATCCTTAAGGACAAAAAAGACATCCTTGGTGTTCAGTTGAACACCTTTATGCATATGTAAGGCTTACCGCTCTCATAGGTTCCAGAGTAATTCCATAACTCTCTGCTGGGATAGTCATGTTTTCTGGAGTAATACATAGAACAACATCAGGCATGTCTTCATCTTGCACAGCTGGACCAACTATTTCACCAAGCAAGGGATTGATTCGAGCTAAATACAGTTTTGCAACTGCTGGACTCAGATCCATCTGGAACAGCAATAAACCTGACATCAAACATAAAATGTAAAAAGCCACAAAGCCCTAAACTGTTTAGTTACTCTCACCTCTAGTTTGATTGGTTCCATCAGCTCAACTACCTGTTTGCTTGAATATATTAAACCCTTTGCTTCTGCTTGAGTAACCTCAGACCACATGTTAGCCTTCACAGGTATTCCACCCAGATGTTCATTATTAGGTTGCCTCAAATTGTGATCATTGTCAAATGCAGGCAAACCCAATATAATATCAATGAAAACTCTTTGACCTAATGTAGCTGCTATATCATCACGCATGGTGATCCTGCCATCGATAATATTTAGATCTCCTCCTGTAGCCTTAATAGTTGTGGCAAGAGCAACATCCACAGATGGAGCCTTTTTTGTGGCAGCTTGCATAGGCAGAGCTACTTTCTTGGATGTAGTAGATAGCTTGCTCGAAGGAATCAATGCAAGGGCTAATTTTGGCATGCCAGTTTGCATATCCTCTTGAAGATCAATCCATAGATTACGTATAGTGCAATCACCTGAGCAGGAACACGATGTTCAGATTCCCAAAAAGTCCTAAGGTATGTGATTAGTTAAGATGTCATTATTGAAAAGTTCCATAAAGAAGATAAAGTCAAGGTGAAGACTCTAAATTCCCGTATTTCTGATCAAGGTGAGTCGAACCATTTGCTACAGGAAGAATTTCCTGTAATTTTGGAATCACTTTGAAGATGAGGCTTAGCCAACAAGCTTCCACAAAATTATAGTATAATCATGGTTATGCTCTTAATTTCTCTACTTTGACTGAGCATGACTCAAACTCATTTCACCACCCAAATATCTAGTATGTCATACAGTCGACCAAGTCAGTTTTACACGACATGAACTTACCACTGAAGAACTCACAAATGGGAGCACATCTCCTGGTATGAGAATGCTGCTACAAATCAGTGACTCCAAGCCCATCTGTCTCCCTGCACTATATGACAAATTCCCATAAACATTGCATGGTGGTTCTAGCATACTCTTTCCCCAAAGAAGGAAACTTTGAATGAAAGGGGCAATCTAAGGCTGTGTGCAATTCACAAAAAGCATATAAAACAAGATGTAAAGAACCCACATACTCTGAATGACCCTTATCCTACAGTGAATATGCCATCGATTAGATCTCTATTCAACAACTTTGGTTGAAAATCGTCTTAGGAGCCATGTAATATGTCTCTTTGCAAGTAACCTAACAGAAACCTAAGGTGTCTGAGAATGATGTCCTTTATTCTTTGCCCTTTGAATAAGCATAGATTTTTCTGCATTACATTCTAGACCCAAGTGCACGGAGAACATATCCAGGACGCTGATGCATGCACATGTATTCTACATAGTATCAAGCAAAAGTAAATGAGTATCATCAGTGAATCCAATATCTGGAAAATTTTCCTCTTACTTGAACAGGGAACTGCCTCTCAACATATCTATTGATAAGACAAAACAATAGATATTTGCAATACCCATCAATCGTACCAAATGCTAGGAGCAAGAATTTGCCAATGCTGATAACATGTTGTCATAAATGGGGTCTTAAATTGATAAAACCTACTTAGAATGTGTGCACATATTTCCTTCAGAAGGACAACATTCTTTTGGCCAAGCCTCTAGCTGAAAGTTCTAAAAAGGATGCTTATAAGAGCGGTACATTGTAGAATCACATAGACTACAAAATGGTTGCTTTCAGAATCAGTACAACTGTACAATCATGCTATCTTTTGTTAAGAGATACCCAAAACTCCAATTTCATAACAAGCCAAGAGAATAGTTTCCTTCACCTCATACCAATTGCATATTACAAACTCCTTTGAGGGACCTTTACCAAGAGTTTTCCCATTTCACATGCTCCTAGCTCATTGACAATAAAAGGGTATCCACTAATTAACTCATTGCTTTGGTTGTATGTCTACAAATATGACATCAAATTTTCTATGGTAATCTTTCTATTAACTGGCTATCTTTTACTCCCATTTTAGTGTTAGTAACAAAGTCAAAAAAAGCTTGTCTCTATTGCTCACAAAGCAACCATCATCATTTACTGCACTATGTGGTCGTTTCTGTTATTCGTAACCCTCAGAGACACGTTCATGGAAAAGTTATTTGGATCCTGATGGTCCAATGGTTTTGCAACCGCTTGCCTGGCCTGTGAAGCATGTGACTTGTGCAGGTTATTAAAAAAAAAAGGGGGGGGGGGGGGGGTGGGAACCTGGTAAAACAATCTTTATATCTTCTTCATGATTAGGTGCCTATACTTATCAAAGCATTCCCAGTTGTGCAAGCATTGTGTTAACAGCCACTTCTTTCCCTTTTAAATATCTGCAACACTTCCTCACATCTCGTTATTTCATCCTGCAGACATAAAACAAAGCAATCCCAGTTCATGATAGCAGGGAAAAGAAGCTCACTGTCTTGGCACAAGCACTTCCTCTGTGAAGTGATTCTAATAGCCCCCAGTGATCTCTTCCTTTCGTCTGTCTCTCTGCACAAATTATGAAGTCATCAAAGGAGACAGATGCAGGAGTTGCTATGAGGTCACCTGAATAGAGATGCATGAATGACTTTCCTCCCAACCACATATATCACCACACTTTCCACCCTCCATTTCTCCGTAAGTACTCCTAAAGTGGCTCTCTCTCATGAGTGCCACATGGCACTCATCTGAGCCCATAAAGCTATATGCTAAGGGAAGGTTTACACCTTCCCAAGCCATGTTCACATAATACAACATTTCCTTCCCCTTCAGCCCATTTTTTGTTATCAAAATGGTATTTGAAGGCTAAATGATGAAAGGATAAAAAGTGATATATAGTCCCACTGAATCCCATGTATGTTGTGTACATGGTCTCTACTCAATATTTCCCTATGTCCTTGCCCTTAGAAACCCGCTTGGGAAGGTGTCTCAGAGGCAGGAAATCATCTTTGAATTGTGCTTACCCTCTCCTATGTGGCACTATTTTCTGAACCATACTTTCACTTTACAAGACACTTTTGATATAGGCGACTTCTCATCCATTTCTCGTGAGTACATAGTATTCTTTCTAGCTCATGTGAAATGGATTGAGCAAAAAAAGGCCCTAATATCTCACTATCAAGAAAGTGATAGTGGATCTTACTACTCTCTGGAAGCTGGAGATGGTTAGTCACATTCCTATTCTCTTAGATATTGTGAATGGTCCGATAGGTTCAATTGCTACATCATCAAAAAGAATGCATTGGATGGATGCTTGGCATTAAGAAAAAAGGATGCTTCCAAAGGTCAAAGGCCACAGGCAGAGAACATCACCACAATATCTAATGTGAACTACATTTATGCTGCCTATCTCCAACATTGCCTAGCAGATATGATGATAAATAAACTCTTTAGTGACATTCTTACCACCAATGCCAATGTCAATGGCTCGTGGCAATGTGCATGAGTGCATCATGGAACAATGTGAATGCATCATGCATCATGTGACGCACAATTTGAATGCATGATGTATGATGTGAGGCACAAATTACAATGCATGATGCGCAACATTGCACAATGTGAATGCAATGTGCATGAATGCATGAATGCACAATGTGAATGCATCGTGCATCATGTGAGGCACAATGTGAATGCATGATGCATCATGTGAGGCACAAATTAAAATGCATGATGCTCAGTGCACCATGTGAATGCAAGCATCACAGCACAATGTCAATGCATCATGCATCATGTGAGACCCAATGTGAATGCATAATGCATCATGTGAGGCACAATGAATGATGCACAATGCACAATGTGAATGCATGAATGCATCATGGCACAATGTGAATGCATGCAGCATCATGCATTATGTGAGGCACAAATTAATGTAAATGCATTGCACATCATGTGAGTCACAATGCACGATGCACGATGTACAATTTGAATGTATGAATGCATCATGGTACGATGTGAATGCATCATGCATTATGTGAGGCACAATGTGAATGTGTGACGCATCATGTGAGGCTCAGTGGGTGATGCACAATGCACAATGGTAATGCATGAATTCATCATGACACAATGTGAATGCATCATGCATCATGTGAGGCACAATATCAGTACATGATGCATCATGTGGGGCACAATGCATGGTGCACAATTTAAAATGAATAATGTGAATGCATGAATGCATCATGGCATATTTTGAATGCATCATGCATAATGTGAGGGTTGAGGCATAATGTGAATGCATCTGACATCATGCATCATGTGAGGCACAACACACAACTTACATGTAATTACTTTATAGTACATACCAATTTCCTATTTCTAATATGATATATATAATATGTATGTATGGCTGCTGCAGCATGTCATTATGCATGTGTTGTCAGTGGTCACTTATGTATAATGCAATATGTGATCACCTGTGTGCATGTGTTTATGTATTAAACCATGCGTGTTTGAAGTTTGAAGCTACATGTTCTAACTTATAAACATTATACATGTGGCATGTGCACTATGCAAGCATAATGACACCATGTATGCCTGCACAGTGCACTTGCAACATATATAATAAACATATCACATAAGTTAGAACATGTAACTTCAGACTTCCAAAATGCATGGCATTGTCAATGCACATTGTACATGCATTATACAATAAACATTAACTATGAATAAGAACATGTATGTACTATGCATGTGCTGAATGCTAACGGTCATCTATGCATGAGCCATATGCAATGTATGCCTGAACATAGTACATATATATATAACTATTAACATGTGCCGTGTACACATTTACCATTGATGACGGTGTTGAAGGTGCAATATGTTCTATGGTCATAGCCATGTGTAGATATGCTTGAATCACTCGGCAATGGTCACATGTCAAATAGTACAAGAGTTCATTGATTCATAATACTCGAACAATTAGGGTTGAGACTGACTACCCGATGCCTCGGGTGCATCTCTCTCTCTCTCTCTCTCTCTCCTCTCTCTCTCTCTCTCTCTCTCTCTCTCTCTCTCTCTCTCTCTCTCTCTCTCTCTCTCTCTCTCTCTCTCTCTCTCTCTCTCTCTCTCTCTCTCTCTCTCTCTCTCTCTCTCTCTCTCTCTCTCTCTCTCTCTCTCTCCCCCCCTGGGTTGTCTTCCTTCAGGAGGCACTCAGACCATCTCCGATGTACCACATACTACACCCACCTCCCCCCATCACCAGTAGCTAGGGTGTTTTGCTCACTCATATTATGGATCCCCCTGTATTAGGTGGCCACTATCTGCTGAGTCAGAGCCACTTCTCCCAAGCCTTTTACCAACCCCTTGATAGCTTTGTGTTTATTTCATTTCATTTTCTACACATGGTTACTACACTTGTACATGGCTTTTGTCTCATAGGCCAAGTTTGGCCTCCAGAAGACGTTAATATGACTTTCTTTCTTTCTTTCTTTCTCTCTCATACACTGACGATATTGTGATGGTTTCAGAGTCTGCCGAAGGCCTACAGCACCACCTACATGGCCTAGACGACTTCTGCATACATAGAGGGCTATCTGTGAACCTTGGTATAACCAAGGTTATGATTTTTCATACATCACCACAGGTGAGGAGACATAGTTCTTTCACAGTAGCAGGCGGACCGATTGAGATAGTCGGATCATATGTCTATCTCAGAGTGACATTCACGGCAGCCTCTGGAGTTTTCTCTATGTCTCAGGCAGCCAGAGATTGCATCACACGTGGATATGCATCACTAGCCTTGATGGAGAGACAGTGCCGCCAGGCACACTTTCAGGAGCCCCGCACAAAAGGATGGCTCTTCGACACTTTGGTTACACCAGCTCTCATGTATGGAGCAGCCATATGGGGGCCGGGGTTAGCTACATCAGCATGGATAGCATTGGAGAGGCCACAGATTCTCATGATTGCCAAACTCATCCGCACCAAGCCTTCGATACCACATGATATCATCAGAGCAGAGCTCGCTGTACCACCGATGGTAGTAGAGGCATTGTTCCATACAGTATGCTTATTACACAGGATCCGGAGCATGGATACAGAGCGCATCACTTATCGAGCTTTCCAGGCATCACGTGACATGGCATTAGCAGGAGACACCTCCTCATGGTACGCACAGACACGAGATTGGCTGGCCCACCATGGGTTTGACATAGACAGACTACCACCACTACAGTATGACTTACAGGCCCCCACCTATTCGCTCTCCCATCAGGAGAGGAATAGGGTCATTCGACAGCAGATATGGCATACATACATACAGAGGACATGGATTAGCCCCATGGGTACATTGCCACCGAAAATGCTTCACTACCGTGAGCATTTTCTACAGATCTCAGATCTCAGACGAGGGCTTCATTGAGACTCCACGGTACATGCAGACATACCTACCACACCACCTCCGAGTCGTCATTGGGAAGCTTCGAGTTTCATCACATCAGCTCGAGATCCAGAGTGGTCGGACCAGGGGAGTCCCTAGAGAGGAGAGGTGGTGCCCAGTATGCCATATAGAGATAAAGAGCGAGGAGCACTTTGTTATTAGATGTCAAGCATACTCAGATCTACGAGCACAGTTCCACATAGAGGAGTCCCTATAGTTGTGCATGACCTCTGGAGACCAGCGGAGGTTGGGACATTTCCTCACGGCAGCATATGAGAGAGGAGATCAGTCCCTACAGCCCACGCATCAGACACGTGAGTATCCAGCAGACCGCTAATCAGTTCGTTCAGCGAGATGGGCTACATCAGACGGGCCCGCCTTCCCGAGGCATAGGACTCACTCTCGACCAGGAAGAGGCACAGAGAGTACGACGTCGACCACATAGGGCTGGATACCGACGACCACGACTATACCAGGAGGATATTTCACGCATCATGATAGCCCATGACCACATGATGGAGAACAAGCGCCCCACCACCACCTGGGTAGCCTTCCTTCAGGAGACACTCAGACCGCCGCCGATGTATCACATACTCCATCCACCCCCACCCATTATCTGTAGTTAGGATATATATATATTCACTCCCATCATGGGCCCCCATGTATTAGGTGGTCATTATCTACAGAGTCAGAGCCACATCTCCCCATGCACCACTACATTATTACATTATCCCCACTACCTCTCCATCACCCGGTACACTATCCTCTCGTTGTTTCCAGCCTTTTTCAGCCTACACAGTTTTGTGTAGCGAGTACTATTCTATTTTATTTATACAGAAAGGTTACTACAGTTGTACATCGTTTTGTCTCATAGGCCAAGTTTGGCCTTTCGAAGACGTTAATATCTCTCTCTCTCTCTCTCTCTCTCTCTCTCTCTCTCTCTCTCTCTCTCTCTCTCTCTCTCTCTCTCTCTCTCTCTCTCTCTCTCTCTCTCTCTCTCTCTCTCTCTCTCTCTCTCTCTCTCTCTCTCTCTCATATCTCATCCACTTGCTAGCACTATCAGGGTGAAGCAAGGATGCCCTCTTTCACTCACCCTCTTTGGTCTCTACATTGATGAGATAGTGGACTACATACAGCAGCAGGGGGGTGATGGCATTGAGGTACGTGGGTCCACTGTCCATATTCTTTTATACGCTGATGACATTGTACTGGTTTCAAAGTTTGCAGAAGGTCTACAACATGCCACCAGGCATATTTTCAGGAGCCCCGCACAAAGGGGTGGCTCTTCGACACTTTGGTTACACCAGCACTCATGTATGGGGCAGCCATATGGGGACCAGGATTAGCCACACCAGTATGGACAGCATTAGAGAGGCCACATATCCTCATGATTTCCAGACTTATCCGCAGCAAGCCTTCAGTACCACATGATATCATTAGAGCAGAGCTCGCTGCACCACCGATGGTAGTTGAGGCACTATTCCAGACAGTATGCCTATTACACAGACTCCGGAGCATGGATACATAGCGCATTGCTTATCGGGCTTTCCAGGCATCACGGGACATGGCATTAGCAGGCGACACCTCCTCATAGTATGCACACACGAGACTGGCTGGCCACCACGGCTTTGACATAAATAGGCTACCACCACTACAGTACGACTCACATGCACCCACCTACCCGCTCTCTCATCAAGAGAGGAATAGGGTCATTTGTCAGGTGATATGGCATACATACATACAGAGGACATGGGTGAGCCCTAGGGATACATTGCCACCGAAAATGCTCTATTACCGTGAGCATTTTCTACATATATCGGACGAGGGCCTCATCGAGATTCTGAGATACATGCACACATATCTACCCCACCACCTTCGAGTCGTCATTGGGCAGCTCCGGGTTTCATCACATCAGCTCGAGATCGAGAGGGGTCAGTCCAGGGGAGTCCCCCGTGAGGAGAGGTGGTGCCGAGTATGCGAGACAGAGGTAGAGAGTGAAGAGCACTTTGTTATCAGATGCCCAGCATACTTAGACCTACGAGCACACTTCCAGATAGAGGAGTCACTCCCATTATGCATGACTATGGGAGACCAGCGACGCTTGGGATGCTTCCTCGCAGCAGCATACGAGAGGTGAGATCGGTCACTCCAGCCCACGCATCAGCCACGGGTGAGTACGCAACAGACCATTACCTAGTGTTTTCAGCGAGCTGAGCTCAAGGCAGTTAGGTGCATTCGGTTCGGTGCGTTCGGTTCGTTTAAGGTTCGAGTACCGAACCTTATTCC
>MU264298.1:0-5000 GCA_020310875.1 Ceratopteris richardii
TCACTATGCTCACTATTCAGTGTTCGAGTTTGGTTTGGTTATCAAATTAGTTTATCAAGTTTCTTATCATTCGGTTTATCCTTCAGTTACTCCTTCAGAGTAATATCATTTAGTTACTCCTTTGACTTACTCCAAGGTGTCGAGTAAGGCATAGAACTATGGCATAACTTTGGCATCTTTGGCTTCTCTAGCACTCATAGTGCAATTTCGTTCCCTTTGGTTTTGTTGGCAACCATTGGCTACATGTGAACAAATTCTAACATATGAGTGGCAATAAGGGGTAGTCATTTCCTCGTTAGCTTACTTATTTCTCTAGTTAACCTACTTAGTTCCTTCTTTAGCATGTAGGGGATTTGAACCCACAACCTCACACTTACAAGATATAAGCTTTATCCACTAGCCTATTTTCACTTATTGTGTGTGTGTGTGTATGTATGTATATAGTATTGTTAAAATCCTTTTCATATGATTAGTCCTAGGTTTTGATGCTCTATAAAGCCATGGATCCTACCCATAATACCAAGGATTTTGGTACATCACCCCTACCTGGGTATCAGTTCAACAACAATTGGAACTTTTGCGACAATATGAACTCCAACATGACCAAAACGAGATTAGGGAATTCGATGCTGCACTCTAACAACGCAGAGTGATGACAACAACTTAGTTAGGGTGGTGAAGGCCATTAACATTGTTCAAGAACAAGGCACACAATCCAAGATTGGTGCAAAAATTTCCAATTTTTGCAATTTGATGGGTGAAAGGATGGCCAATTTTTCTTACATGGCTATTCCAATTTGATGTTTTTGATTCTAAAGAATGGTATTTTGAATTGAAAAAGTGAATTCTATTACTAATTATTTGGTGGGTAAGGGCCAATTATGGTGGAATGTTTTGTGGTATAGCACCGATCACCCCACCACATGGGTTGCATTTCAAGATAAGATGAAGGAGTTCTTCCTTCCTCCTCAGTTCCAGTTACATGCTTTATGATCATGGAAAACTTTTGGATGGAAAGATGGAGATACTGTGTCTACATACACTGAAGGTTTCTGGCAACAACTAGTACTTATTCGTTCTCTTGAAACGATTCTTGAAGACCTTGCAACAGAAGTATGAAGATGGTTTGGAAATGGGAATCCAAGCCAAGCTCAAGACATTACGTCCCACAACCCTCAATGGAGCTATTTCTTTTGCACATGATGCAGAGAAGGAGTTTCAATCCATTACCAAGTCATTTGCTTACAACAAACATGTCAATGACAACAAAAAATCAAGCCCAATTTTCCTTTAAAGTTTCCCTTCACTAGTCTTTCTTCTCCTACTTTTCAGTGCCCACCTACTTTTCAACACCCTCCTCAAACCAACTTCTCATCAGTACCAAGACAAGCCCTTTAGAACCTACAAAACCTCAAACTCTTCACACTACAATGATGGATGCTCAATAAAGAGGCGCCATATCACTTGCTAGCATTGTAGTAAGTTTGTTCATACTAATCTAAATGTAAGTTCCGAACTAATGGCATGAAGCCGGTCAGAGCTCAAGTACACAACATGGAGGTGGTTCTTGAAGACATTCAACCTGATTGGATTAAAGAAGCATTCAAAAAGGATCCAATTACATGGGTAACACAATTTTTATTCATTGTTTACTTTGCATGCAAGGTACTATTAATGGTAAAGTTGTTAATATTTTACATGAAGATGGTAGTTCGCATGATTTTATTTCTCATACACTAGTCCAAGATCTTCAATTACATCGACTTCCTTTTATGTATAAAGTTAAGGCTGCATTTCAATGAAAAAGATATAATGTTACAAGTGAAGTGCATAACGTTAAAATTTGTATAGGTTCATACATAGATGAACACACATTCTGAATTGCTCCTTTGTAGTCCTATGATGTTATACTTGGTAGGCCTTTTGTCATCATTATAATCCATGCATCGATTATCATACACATACAATGAGGTTTAGGTTTAACAACCAAGATATTTCTTTCTCTACAGTGCATGAATTCCAACCATTTTCCATTAATTAGTCATACTCAAGTAAAACATTCATTTAAGAAAGGCTACAATTCATGTATTTTCCTTGTCAATAACATAGTTGATTAGACACATACACTTACTAATGCACATAAATCACTTATGAATTCTTATAAGGATTGTTTTATGGCCAATTTTCCTTCTAAACTACCACCTTGTAGCGGATATCTTTACGATAGTATAGACTTAATACGTGGTAGTTATCCTCCCCATAAAGCACCTTATAGGCATGGACTTTTACATCAACACAAAATAGCTAATCAAGTTAAGGATCTAATCTACAAAGGCCTTATAAGACCTAGTTCTTCTCCCTTTGGAGCACTTGTTCTCTTAGTGGAAAAGAAGAACAAGACTTATAGGATGTGCATGTTGGAGTTGGACGTCTATGGAAGCACGCGAACAACACAAGGAAGAAGAAGCAAAGAATACAAAATGTATTACTAGAGAACGTACAAAGAGAAGTAGCCCTTTAGGGCAATAGGCGTATATAGAAGGTGGGGGAAAAAACCTCCTAAAGAGGGAAAAAAGTGCCCCGGCGGTCCAAGAGTGTTCACACACATCACTACCTAAATATATCAACAAATCCCCCGTGGGAGTGATGCGGTGAACAAGGAGCTGGCACTCATGTATAAGGAAGTGCCAAGCTATGTGGAAATCACTCCACAAAAGGAAGTCAGCCCAAAGCTTTGCAAAAAACTTCAAACTTCTCCCTAGGCAAAGCCTTTGTGAAAAGGTCTGCAATGTTCTCCTGCGTGGGCACATATGCCAAGCTGATCTCCCCAGCAGAGAACCTCTCCCTGACATAGTGATAATGCACCTCAATGTGCTTAGTGCGAGCATGGAACACAGGGTTCCTAGCAACTGCCAATTTGCTCTGTTATCAGTGAAGATTGGTCGGTGGCAAGAAGTCTGACCAACACACCCAAATCAGCCATAAGGCGACTGAGCCACACACACTCAATAGTCGTGAAAGCTGCCCTATACTCAGCCTCACAAGTGGAAGTGGCCACAGTAGGTTGCTTCTTGCTCAACCAAGATATACATGAGCTACCAATCATGAAGCAAAGCCACTAGTGGACACACGAGTGTCATAGAAACCAGCCCCAGGTCAGAGTCAGAAAAAGCATGCAAGTCTGGCGGTAGTGATCCCCCCTTGGGATAAAAGAACCCAAGTAGCCGAGTACCACTCAAGTAGCGAGAGATGCGCTTAACCGCCTGCCAATGCTTGACTCCTAGGCAATGCATAAACCTGCTCATTCTCTGAGAAAACAAACTGAATATCTGGCCGAGTAATGCATAACTAAATCAAGCATCCAATAGCCTGCTAATATAGAACAAACATCGAATGCATCTCCAGCATCATGAAGACTAAATCGTAAACCTGTCTCCATAGGAGTGGCAATAGCCTTACAGTCTTCAAGGCCAAAATCTGCAATAATGTGTCAATATATTTCGTTTGACACAAAGCCATTCCACCATCCAACTTGCATAAACTACAATATGCTTCTCAATAGGACGACAGTGAGCAGCATGTCATCAAACATAGACAACAATGATCAGAACACATTAGTAGCATGCTTAACATATAAGGTGCTTTCATTTGGACTGTTCTCAAAAACCATGTGCAACCAGATAGGCATGTATCTTCTCATACCAAGCATGTGGTGCTTGCTTTAAACCATATAATGCCTTCTTTAACCTGCACACCTGGTTTTCATGCCCTTTCTGCACAAAGCCACGGGGCTAAAAAAAATACACCTTCATGCAAGTCACCATTCAGAAATGTTGTTTTAATGTCCAACTGATGTACATTCCAACCATGATGAGCTGCAAGTGCACAGATGCTTCCGAACAGTAGTCATTACGGCAGTAGGTGCAAAGGTCTCATCAAAATCAATGCCTCTTTCCTGTGCATAACCCTTTGCAACAAGCCTAACCTTATACCTGTCAAGTGTATCATTCGTTTTATGCTTCAGCTTGAATACCCACTTCGTGCCAATGGCCTTCTTGCCAAGAGGCAAGTCACATAAAGACCAAGTATCATTCTTCATTATAGCATCATATTCAGATTGCATAGCAGCCATCCAATTTTCTGAATTTTGTGCTTCATCAAACGAAACAGGCTCATTTTGATCACAGAGACTAGATGCAGCCATAGCATTGCAATCTGATGCAAAGAGGAACCATGAGAGCCTGATCAAGTACGATATAACAAAGGTGCATCTAATTTGCTATCATGCAAGGTCTGCACCAGCCATTTTGGCATAGTTCTTGCCTGCTCAATAATTCAGCTCTCTCATCAATAACCGCATCCTGTAAATTTGCATCGGAAATGGAATGATCTGCATCATCACATGAAGCTGCAAAGGTTGAGAAGTTGCCTCATTAGGACCAGCACTAGATTATCCACCTGTAAAAAGAGGCAACAAACACTACAACATATTGGGCGTATACCGAGGCTTCTACCAAGGAAAATGAAACGGGCGCAATTTTGCCCGGACATCAGTCTAAGGGTCGGTGTAGGCATCGAAACCAAAGCGCCAGTATAAGCGTCGGTATAAGCATCAGTATAAGAATCGGTATAAGTGACGGTATAGGCCATGGTATGCTACTGGGCATAATAGTCGGTATAAGCATCGATATGTGCCTGGGATACCGTCACCTATATCGATGACCATATCTGCAAAAAATTTTTTTGGGCAGAGTGTGTTGTCTCTTGCTACAACAACATTCCCATGCTGTTGTGTAGCAATAGACAATACATTCTGCCCAAGAAAAACCGGAGTACATGTGACATGTATGACAGACAACAAAAACATGATTTGATAAATCAAAAACATACTGTCAAATACAGAAGACAAGAGTGAATGAATCATGAACCATTTACAAAGAAATGAGGACACATGACATGATATTTTATAAACAATAACTAGAACAACGTATATGTGTGTA
>MU264298.1:10000-29189 GCA_020310875.1 Ceratopteris richardii
CTTATCCCGCGTTCAGCCAGAAATGCATTAAAATCAGAAGACATATATTCCTCCCCTCGATCAGAATGGAGGGTGCCCATTTTACATGTTGATAGATTTTCAGCCAAAACCAAAACTGTTTGAAGCACATGAAGACTTTGGACTTTGCCTTCAATGGATATACCCATGCATGCCTAGAAAAATCATCGATGAAAGTCACAAAGTAAAGATAAATCCCAAAAAAAGGTGTCTGCATAGGACCACAGACATCACTATGTACAAGCTGCAATTTCTGAGTAGCCCAAACCGAACTATCTTTTGGAAAAGATGAATGCTGCATTTTGCCCAAAATACAACCTTCACAAACATGTTTTCGAGGTTCCTCAAGTTTCGGCAAAGAGGACACCATTTCAAATTTCTGCAGGCATAGCAAACTAGCAAAATTCAGATAACCAAAGCGTGCATGCCAAAGCTTTGCATCTGACATAGCCTAAGAATCATTTACTGTACATGCCAAATCATTTATAGATCTTTCATAGTCTATGAGCTTATACAACCCACGACATAAAATGCCAGAAGCAATAATCACATTGCCATTTGACAGATCATGAACTGTATACCTGTCATCAACAAATTTCACAAGCAAGCCAATATTGGCTAATGCAAAAACTCATAACAGGTTCTTCTTGATCCCTGGCACAAATAAAGCATCTGACAAAGTGAAAGAACTACCATAAGCAGTAGTCAAAATGATCTTACCAACTCCCATAACAGGATAAGAGGAGTTGTTGGCGCATGTAACAGTATTCCCTGTAATACGTCGCGCGTATCTCTTTTGCTATGGTCGGCAGCTCCAGCCTTCTGTTCCCGATTTCCATCGATATTCGACCCACCATGACACATACACAGAGGATCGTTGAACTATCCTCCCTGCCATGCCCGAGCCGTCTTGTCTACCACATTATGAATTACCTTCTAAAAGGCTCTCATGTGAGTCCTAATAGACTCTCCTCTCAAGTGCTCTACCAAGTGAAGCAAGATGCCTTCAATGATGCCATCTCACTTAAGATCTTGTGCATCCATAATGTGACAGTTTCCTTCCCCTTGAAAGCATTTTCGTCCACAAAAATGTAGATGAAATGTCCGTAATGGTAGAAGAAAGTGCTCGGACTCCCGTGAACCCCATGTACTCTATGTACATGGTCATCTCTGTGTATGTTGTTTCCCCGTATCCTTCCCCTTAAGAAGTCTCATATGAGATCATCCCAAAGGTGGGAAACGGTCTGAGTGGTGCCTACTATCTCCCATGTACTCTCCACTTCCAAACTATCACTCCCATGACATACAACATCATCCAAATGATCTAAGTCCATATGATGTATACTCTATGGAGTAGTATGATGGGAAGCAAGTGTAAAAGCTTGACCGTACCATAATGGAGATAATAAACCATAGAATCTTTTCAAACATAGAACAAAATCCTATTAGAAGTGACTCCAAACCCATCTAAGACTAAATGATAGATTGCCCACATAACACTCTAGGTCTTCCTAACCTTGAGTGTAATCACAAGTAATAGTTTAATCTAAACTATCGTGTGAACTATGCAAATCCATCATCCAGCTCATATATAAGAATTTCTTGAGAGTAAAATGCAATCTCTACATTTTACCAATCGAGAAGTATGTGGTTTGTCATCCTTTACCATTGGACTAAGTTCTATTGGAAGAGCATCTATTGACACTAGTGCAAACTTTGAAACATTCTCTTCCCTATAGTTTGCCATATGAATGCAGAAGCATTCCCGTTGAGAATCAGATAATCCCTAAGTACCCATCCTCCTTACTGATGTTTACTCATCATATTCATGATGTAACACCAACTAAGAGTTCGGTACCCTAATAGGTTAGATATATCTCCTAGAGTCTCCATGTGAGACTCAATCTAACCATCATGATTAACTGATCTCCCTCTTGTTATTGATAGAGGAGTGCCACTTCTATCTAGACAATGTAAAAGTGAGAAAGTGAAACTCTCTCTCTCTCTATTCAATCTCCTCTAAGGACAAGAGTTCTAGCAGTGGAACCTATGCTAGTTTCCCTTTCCCTTTGAAAGAGATTCTATTGAATCTAGTTACTCTACTCATAACTGAGAACATGTACATAAGTTCTCCACGTTTTCCTTCAAAACTAGTGGAGAACGAGACTCCCATGTGAAGGAAAATTACATTGAAAAGTAGAGTAAATGAATTCCTTCTAAAATAAAGACTAAGAGATGTTTCCCAAACACCTCTTTTGTCAAAGGAAAACATACTCTATTCTTCTCCTATGAAAAAATCATGTTTTCCTTTCCTTCTTTCTTTTTCAAAGAGTAGGAGCTAAAGTGAGACCACTTAACTAAAGTGAGATCTCTCATGGACCTCTAAGTTGATTCCCACTTTCTCCTTTCCTTAAAAGAGAAACTCATGAATTTATTTAGTCCTTTCTTCCATAACTAATGCATAATCCCTCATTACATATATTCCTATGAAGATGGAGAACAAATCTCCCCTGATTAATGAAGGTGTATGTAGTGAAGAGTGGAGAAAATAAATTCCTAATAAGGGTCAAATGCCTCTACTAAATAAATTCCTAATAAGGGTCAAAACCCTCTACTAAAATGGTCAGCAATGATGTGATATGATACCGTAAACACATGGGTATCCATTGTAAAGAACTATCTCTACCAACCATACTCTGTGCATTGATCTATACGATCCAATCAAACTGATGGAATTATCCTTCTTGAAAAACTCAAACTAAGTATGTGATACTAATGGTGATAAAATCACCTATCACATTCTCTACTGGAAGAATAAGTTTTCCCTAAACTAAGACGGATAACTCCCAATCCTAAGGAGATGTCTAGTAAGAGCTCTCCTCATATCTAGTGAGACATGACGCCATGAATTATGAGTCCTTTTCTCCCTGGCCATAGAAGAAGAGTGCGCAAAGGGAAGTCATTTCCATCGTCCCATATCAGTGAAAACTTCTTCCAATTCACGATGTCATACCTGTTGGTGCAACACAAGCCTTCACATTTGGGCTGGATATCTACGTTGAAGACTATACATGACGCGAAGACCATAGGAACTTATGCCTATGAGTTCTTACCAGTTTACCTATTGTAAAAATATAAATGATCTGACGCATCATTATGCAATCACGCCGAATTGTTTGGAAGTCGTGAAAAGGCGGTTGATTGATCGAGAGAATATCTCAATCAATTTTTTTAGGTGAAAGATTTTAGGAGATTGATTTGAATTCTAATTCAAGTCATCACTCAATTCCTATAAAAGCTACAAGAAAAAATGTCGCGGTGTGTTCTTCAATCATCCCTGAGGCGCTCCCATAACCTCGAAGCATTACTGCATCAATCACTGAGGTTGTGAGGTCTACTCTATAGCCTACACCTCTGAGTACCATTGAGCTATGTTTATCATGCCAGTGGGAATGTACATTTACATGATCTAATACAAATACTTACATTCATTTACTCTGTGATTCTCTGAGTCATTATCTTCAAGTCTGTCAACCTTGAAGAAGTATATCTTAGAATCTACTGAACCAAATCAAGTTATTCAAAGCTTGATAGATTCAGTTCAAAGCATACTGCAAACATACAAAGTTTGAAGCAACTTGATTCAGTTAATTTCAAGAAGTCAAGAAATTACAGTCAAAGTGCTCACAGTTGCAGTTCTTACGGTAAACGAGTAATTTTCCGGTAGAAGAACGAAGTAGATCTTGCAGAGTAATGCAAAGCTTCTTATGAGAGATAGCTCACTCTATAGCTAGACATCTCTACTTTTAGTTGATCAATCTTTCCGGTGAGAAAGATATCTATACACTGTATAAAATCCGACCGAAAAGAGACTGTCTGAACTAGAGAAGTTTTTTCTTAAACTTCAGAAAAAGTTCTGTTAATTAAGAGAGTTCATGTGTCACTTACTTACTTCATGTATGTTCACTTGAAGTAATTACAAACAAAATTATAGTTCATTCCGGTACAATTCCAGTACAATTACGGTAACAGTACAGTAGCAGTCTGGTGAAATTTCGGTGGAATTTTTTCCAGAAAAGTTAAAGCACAGTCTTATATTTTTCCGCAAGGCTCAATCCTCATTGCATCATCAAGGAATAGAAACAAAAAAAAAAAAAAAAAAAAAAAAAATCAAAGAGGGCTGGTGCAAAGCAGGATTAGCAGTACCAACTCAATCTTCTGAGTGCGTCCAACCATCACTTCCAACAGTGGTATCAGAGCGAATAAGGTAATCATGGGTGATGGTTTTCCTTCATTCATTGACAAATTGGACAGGAACAATTACCAAGCTTGGTCTCTAAGGATGAAGACCTATTTACAAGGAAGGAGCTTGTTTGGATACATATCAGGAGATGAGGAATTGCCCTCGTTCAAGACCAGAGGCCTACCTACAAAGGATGAACATGAGAAGCTAAATCAATGGTGTGCAAAAGATGCTTTGGCAAGGTCATATCTTCTAAACTCTATTTCTGATTTCCTTCTACCTCATGTAAGGAATTGCAAAACTTCCCAAGAGACTTGGGAAACCTTGTCAACATATTTTTCATCAAGCACAAGGGCCAGAAAGAATCAGCTATGGATTGAGTTTACAACTCTCAGAAAACAATCAAAACAATGTGTCTCAGATTTTGTCACTAGGATCAAAGACATTGCAGATCAACTTGCAAGTGTTGGAGAAGAAATTGAGGAAGAGCAAATAGTCAGACAGGTAATCAATGGACTAAAGGCTGATGACAAGTGGGAGAGCTTTACCACAGCAATGGACTTATACATGGACATCCAAGCACCTGATCTAACAACCCTGATTGGTCAACTCTTCACACATGAAGCAAAGCTTACAAAGAATGGAGAACAATCAAAAGGTAACAACTCCTCTGCCTTATACACTGATAAAAAGGTTAAAGATAAAGGTAAAAACAAGAAGGTTGATGAAGAAGGTTCTACCTCCCAAGCAAACTATGCAGGGAGAGGTAGATCATCTAGAGGAAGGGGCAGAGGAGGTAAGTCAGGTAGGGAGAGATCCTACAATCAATCTCCATGCAATATTTGTGGATTGTCTAACCATACCACAGATGAATGCTATAAAAACTACAAGAATCAAAGAGGAAGAGGTCACCAAAGAGGAGGTTACTCTCAAGGCAGAGGCAGATTTAACCAATCTCAAGGCTACCATGGCTACAACAATAATTATAACAACAACTACAATCACAATAGCAACTATCAAGGTGGATACAGAAATAGGAAAGACTACAACAATTATGCAGAGGAGCAAGATGATTCCCTGTTGATCATGAACATGACATCTAAGTCAGGTATCAATGATGATCACTTATTCTATATTGATTCAGGTTGCTCTAACCATGTAGCTGGAAATGTTGCCTTACTTTCTGATTTGGAAGAACCTAAAGGCAAGCACCAAGTGCAGACAGGTGATGACACTAAGCATTCAGTGGTTAAAGTAGGCAATGTCAAAACAAGTGATGGTAATCAGAATTTATTAAGCAGAGTGTTGTATGTTCCAACAATCACCAAGAATCTGATGAGTGTAGGTCAGATTGTGGAAAAAGGTCTACAAGTCAGGTTCACTCAACATGGTGCATATGTGGAGGATCCAAGACATGGATTCAGAAGAATAGCAAAGGGAGAAAAATCAGGTAGATTATTTACTTTTGAACTTGAAGACACCAAAAACATTGCTCTGTACAATTACAAGGATCAGACGCTATCGGAATTAGAAATATGGCACAAGAGGTTAGGTCACATTGGTGAAAGGACCTTAAAGCAAATGTGCAGGGATCAATGTGTGCTTGGGATACCTAATATATCCAAGCAACACATGATATACAAGTGTGGAGCTTGTCAATTCGGTAAGTCACACAGGTTGCCCTATACCAAGAAAAGTTTCATGCATAAAGATTATCTGGAATTAGTGCATACAGATGTTTGGGGACCTAGCAAGGAGCCATCCTTATCTGGATCGAGGTACTATGTGTCCTTTATTGATGACTATAGCAGGTGGACTGTCTTGTACTTCATGAAACATAAAGATGAAGTGTTTAATTGTTTCAAGAAGTATCTTGCACTGGTTGAAAATCAAACAGGAAGAAACTTGAAGAAGCTAAGATCAGATGGAGGAGGAGAATACTTCTCCAATGACTTTGAAGATTTCTTGCAGGAAAGAGGCATCAAGAGGGAGATTACTACAAGGTACTCACCTGAACAAAATGGGGTAGCTGAAAGAAGGAATAGACTCATTGTAGAAACAGCGAGGTCTATGCTTAATGAAAAGAAGTTGCCAAATTATCTTTGGGCAGAGAGTGTATCTACTGCCACGTATTTAATTAACAGGTTGCCATCAAAGACACTTGATGGAATGACACCCTATGAGGCTTGGCATGGTAAGAGACCATCTCTGGATCATTGTAAAATCTTTGGGTGTGTTGCATATGTGCATATTCCCTCACAGGTAAGGGGAAAGCTAGACCCTAAGGCTGAAAAGTGTATCTTCATTGGTTATGACTTGAATCAGAAAGGGTACAGATTCTACAACCCCTCAAACAAAGGCTTCAAGGTAAGCAGAGATGTCATCTTTGATGAAAATGATTCATGGTATGAAAATGAGTGCAGGAAAGTTAGCCTACCTTATGATATGGAAGAAGACTTTCCCAAGCTTATCAGACAAGAACCAATTCAGAAAGAGGACACAAGCTCAGATGATGAAGACACCATCAACATTGAAGAGTTCAAGGCCTGGAAATCCAAAGGGAAGATGAAGATGAAGCAACTAGAAGATAATCCAGAATCCTCAACTCAAGCTATGAGGAGATCTCAAAGAGAAAAGAAAAAACCTATTAGGTATGGGTATGATACTTCACTGGTAACCAAGCATTCTGTATATCTTGCAAAGGATCTCTTGAATGAAGAACCATGTACATTTGAAGAAGCAATCACTAAACCAGAATGGAAGGAAGCAATGGATGAAGAAATGCAGGCTCTCAAAGAGAGTGATACTTGGGACTTGGTACCCAAGAAGGATTCTATGAAGGTGATAGGATCCAGATGGATCTACAAACTCAAAAGAAATTCAGATGGTACAATAAACAGATATAAAGCTAGGTTGGTAGCCAAGGGTTTTGCACAAACCCAAGGCATTGATTATGAGGAGACATTTTCTCCGGTGGCCAAGATGCCAACTATCAGAGTTATGGTGAGTGTAGCTGCATCCAAGAACTGGAACATGTACCAATTGGATGTGAAGAATGCATTCTTGAATGGATGGATATCTGAAGAAGTCTACATGTCACAACCACCTGGCTATGAAAATCCCAATAAGGTAAATCATGTTTGTAAATTAAAGAAGGCTCTGTATGGTTTAAAGCAGGCACCTAGAGCATGGAATTACAGGTTGACAACATATCTCCAAGATCAAGGATTTGTGATGAGTAAAGCTGACACTTCTCTGTTCATAAAGAGGAGTAGTACAGAAGTAATATATTTATGTGTCTATGTTGATGACATCATTATTACAGGCAATGATGTTCAGGGAATTAGACATATCAAAGGACAGATGATGAAGGAATTCAAGATCAATGATCTTGGATTATTAAAGTATTTCTTAGGTCTTGAGTTAGTCTACACCAACTCAGGTATATATATCACTCAAAAGAAGTATGTACAGGATATGGTCAAGAAGTTTGGCTTGCAGGAAGCTAAAGTCTCAAACATTCCTATGGAGGTCAACCACAAACTCAGTGCACATGAAGGAGAAGAACTCAAAGATATTACAGGTTACCAAAGTTTGGTAGGTAGTTTAAATTATGCTACCTTAACCAGGATTGATATATCATATGGTGTTAGTGTGCTTAGCCAATTCATGCACAAACCAAGGGTACCTCACCTAGAAGCAGCTAAGAAGATCTTGAAGTATCTAAAGGGAACTCAGAACCATGGTTTATACTTTCCTTATACATCAGATATTGATATTAAAGTGTACTCGATGCAGATTGGGCAGGTTGCAAGGATGACAGGAGGAGTACATCTGGTTACATATGTTTTGCAGGTGATAAACCAATTTCTTGGTCATCCAAGAAACAACCCACAGTAGCTTTGTCATCTACTGAGGCAGAGTACAGAGGACTAGCAAATGCCACTCAAGAAGCTATCTGGTTGAAGCTTTTGTATACAGAGCTAGGCTTATACACAAGGCCTCCAGTTACCTTTGGAGATAATACAAGTTCTCTTCACCTTGCAGCGAATCCAGTATATCATGCTAGAACCAAACACATAGAGGTTCATTACCACTATGTCAGAGAAAAGTTACTGAGCAAAGAAATTCAATTATCATATGTGTCTACTAATATACAATGTGCAGATTTGCTTACTAAAGCATTGGATGGAAACAAGCTATTCAGGTTTAAGTCCATGATTGGATTGCAGGAAATAATTGAAGACTAAAGTTAAAGACTTGAGCCAAAATGTTTGGCTTGAGGGGGAGCTGTTGGTGCAACACAAGCCTTCACATTTGGGCTGGATATCTACGTTGAAGACTATACATGACGCGAAGACCATAGGAACTTATGCCTATGAGTTCTTACCAGTTTACCTATTGTAAAAATATAAATGATCTGACGCATCATTATGCAATCACGCCGAATTGTTTGGAAGTCGTGAAAAGGCGGTTGATTGATCGAGAGAATATCTCAATCAATTTTTTTAGGTGAAAGATTTTAGGAGATTGATTTGAATTCTAATTCAAGTCATCACTCAATTCCTATAAAAGCTACAAGAAAAAATGTCGCGGTGTGTTCTTCAATCATCCCTGAGGCGCTCCCATAACCTCGAAGCATTACTACATCAATCACTGAGGTTGTGAGGTCTACTCTATAGCCTACACCTCTGAGTACCATTGAGCTATGTTTATCATGCCAGTGGGAATGTACATTTACATGATCTAATACAAATACTTACATTCATTTACTCTGTGATTCTCTGAGTCATTATCTTCAAGTCTGTCAACCTTGAAGAAGTATATCTTAGAATCTACTGAACCAAATCAAGTGATTCAAAGCTTGATAGATTCAGTTCAAAGCATACTGCAAACATACAAAGTTTGAAGCAACTTGATTCAGTTAATTTCAAGAAGTCAAGAAATTACAGTCAAAGTGCTCACAGTTGCAGTTCTTACGGTAAACGAGTAATTTTCCGGTAGAAGAACGAAGTAGATCTTGCAGAGTAATGCAAAACTTCTTATGAGAGATAGCTCACTCTATAGCTAGACATCTCTACTTTTAGTTGATCAATCTTTCCGGTGAGAAAGATATCTATACACTGTATAAAATCCGACCGAAAAGAGACTGTTTGAACTAGAGAAGTTTTTTCTTAAACTTCAGAAAAAGTTCTGTTAATTAAGAGAGTTCATGTGTCACTTACTTACTTCATGTATGTTCACTTGAAGTAATTACAAACAAAATTATAGTTCATTCCGGTACAATTCCAGTACAATTACGGTAACAGTACAGTAGCAGTCTGGTGAAATTTCGGTGGAATTTTTCCAGAAAAGTTAAAGCATAGTCTTATATTTTTCCGCAAGGCTCAATCCTCATTGCATCATCAAGGAATAGAAACAAAAAAAAAAAAAAAAAAAAAATCAAAGAGGGCTGGTGCAAAGCAGGATTAGCAGTACCAACTCAATCTTCTGAGTGCGTCCAACCATCACTTCCAACAATACCTACACTAAACCAAATATATATTCCATGTAATGGAATATGCAGGTGGACTCTAATGAATCCCATATCCTAAAATCATATGAGTGGACTTGAATGAGTCCCATATCCTTGAACTAGTATAGTTTGGTTCTAGTCAACAAGTGACAATGGATATCCCTTTCTATTCCAAACTAACTTGTTCCTAGGTACCAAGACTAGGTCTCAGTACCTCTTTATAGATCCCAACATACATATATATGTATTGGGTACCCCAACTATTCCTGACTAATTTATCTATGCTCTATACCATAGAGCTAGTGCCATGTTTCTGGCCTTCGTAAGCATCACTCGAATCACATAAGCACCCGTCGATGTTGTCTCATGAAACCTATCTCAGTGATCCGATCTATTTGGTTTCCTTAGTAGTGTAGCAGAAATGCTTCACTACTTGGTCAAGTGATGTGCATGAGTGAAACTAGCCATTCTTTGGGTAGTCCTGATAATACCCTATAGTCTTTTAATCATACTGTGAGACTCTTGTGAAGATAAATAAATCTTCACTTCTTTGGAGAGTATCATATATGTATCTCCCGTACCTATATACAACTTCTTAAAACCTATAGGATTGCTTGTGCACATTACTAAGGGTGAAGGTGTAGCTCCTTCCCTTAACAATCCTATGGTCTAAATCCATAAGGATTATGTGTAGGGATCTTGTTACTACTGAAGTTGCCTTATGTATACTACTCTGATGGTACTAAGTGGATCAAATACATGCTTATAAGCATGCCTAAATCTTATTGATGTTTGCAGAAAAGGTATGTTACAATGCCATAACATTCTTACCTAAAGGCAAGTGCGTATATAATGCCATGTAGTAGGAAAATTTTCGACAGCATTTTCCGAGGAAATGGAATCCCAAAAAATTTAAACCATAAGCTCAGTGGCACACAGGCCACCCAATAACATAGGGCTTGACAAGCCCATGGCATGCACGCCATAAACTCATATATGGACTCCATAACCTCCAAAACATAAAAACAAATGCTAGCAACCATTCTCTGTGTTGCGTAGCCATTCTGCAATCCTCGTTCCTGCAAACAATCAAAAAGTGTACTAATCGCATGTCAATCCATACTTTAAGAATTTAAACAATGATCAACATTTGATGTATGCAATCCAATTTATGCATGTACATACAAAACATGCCATAACATAAAATAAAATGCCTAAAAGCATAAAGCATACGTCCCTGAATGATTTTGTATTCGAGTTGCATGCATCAAGTTCTTTTTTATGAGCTTCAAGATCTCTGCACCTTCCTTCTTAGGTCCTAATATAAGCTTTGAAGTGTCTGACAACTTCGGATCATCCAATTGCCTTCCCGGTTTGTAAGATATGGCTCCTAGAAGGTAGTCACCAAAATTTGTTCAGACTTTTTAGACCTATTCAGACCTTCAAAAATACTTATTTTTCAAACTTTCTTTTAATAAACTGAAAGTAGACCTTGTGCTCTTCGAAATGAGCCATAGCAACTCCAATTTCCAGTTTTCTAGCCCAAGATATGGTCATTTCAAGCACGACATGCCAAACTATTGGACTTTTGGAGGGACTGGAAAAAGTGTGAAAATGTGATTTTGGGGTGCCCTAAAGCATTCTTCCATCAAGCAAATCCTAAAATTCTCTCCATAACCTCAGAGAGTGATATATGAAGATGCTTGGGCCTATTTTCACCTTTCCAAATCCTCCCTTCGTGCATGCTAATTTGCTCCCCAAAAAAGGCTTAAATCAAGATTTTTGCTTTTATGCGAAAACTTAAATGGGAGCTTTTAGCAAGCTTCTAATCCATCCTAATATGGATTTCTCTTGGAGTTTCTAGTTCTCCATGGTAATACATACACCATACTTCATGTATGTATACAATAATCCATGGGAAGCCTATTAAATGGTCTTTATTCTTACTCCCAAAAGTGGAGTTTGATAAAAATTAACTTTTGAAATTTATTCAAGTAAGTGTGGGAAGGGGGTTTTTGAGGAAGCAAAATTCCTCCTTAACTTATTACTTTGATGCATCTAATGATTCCATTATGAATTCTATACATCATACTCTCAATAATATACTTTTTCCCATTCATACGTAGCTACCGCACCTCTTTTTCCTTCTTCGAAAATGGAAATTTCTTAGATTCAGGTGCTGAAATTTTTTCTCAAAATGGAAGGGGGTTTTGTGGAGCTTCAAACTCCCATCATACTGAGTTATATTTTGGATTTCTTGATTGTATATGGAAGTCAATAGACTATACTACATGTATGCATGGTGCTTACTACTAATCTATAAACAATACCTCTTCTTTTCCCCTTCCCAAAATGGCTACTTATCCCAAATAGCTCTTGAAATTTATATAAAAATCATAAAAATAGGCTACTTTGGAGGTATCTAAAGCTTACCCTTTGTTGTATTTTGAGGGAATCCTTAACTCTAAATGAGATTACATATCTCATCATCTCCATCCATGTGATTTCCCTCCAAAAACTATTTGGAGAGAGCAATCTCTATGATTAGAGAGATTATTAACACTACACTTAGTAGTAGTTTTGAGTGCTCTCTCGCTATCTCTAAAGAGAACATAATAATTGGTCGGGCACGGCTGGGAGGAGGACCAAAGAGAACACTCTGTGTGATGATTGCGAAGAGGGAGCAGCTCCGGAAATCGACATTCAAAAAGGTTTATGTTATAGTGGTATTAGAGCCGATATATGGTCCGCTTTCGTGCGTGCATGAAATGGGGATCAAACCTAGATCACAAGGAAGGGAGGCAGGTGGCTTAGCCGACATGCCATATGAAGCACTTATGTACGTCTTATCTTAGTCTATAGTATAATGCAGTGAGAAGCTTCCTCCGACCACGCCGACTAGTTCCCTTCATATGAGACATGGACAGGTGCCTCGTCCATGAGGATGCTCAAGGAAGAACTTAAGCTCTCCAACTGACCATGCTCTTCATAAGAATACGAAGTGTGGAGAAGCAATATTATGGATTCTATGTAAGTTATTGAAGATACATCCGTGTGCTCCTGATAAAAATTGGATCACTCGTGAGAAGGTTGGGCTACGATCCCCACTTTGCTTCATTAGAGGTCTACACATTAGATGCCCACACATGGATGTGAGAGGGATGAGATGATTAACAAGACAGCAAGGAGTTATGACTTCAAGTTCCATGTTTGAGTATTTTGAATTCCTGTAAGAATTTTCATTTTTAAGAATGATAACGAAGCATTAGGGGGCCAAAATCTTGGAGGGAAATCATATGTATGGAGAGTATGAGATAGGTACTCTCACCTAAAGTCAAGGATTCCCTCAAAACACAACAAAGGGTAAGCTTTAGGCACCTCCAAAGTAGCCTATTTTTATAAGTTTTACATAAATTTCAGGAGCTATTTTGGATAAGTAGCCATTTTGGGAAGGGGAAAAGAAGAGGTATTTTTCATAGATTGGTGGTAAAAACCATGCATATCTGTAGCCTAGTGTATTGTCTTCCATATAAGAATAAGAAATCCAAAAGATACCTCAGTTTGATGGGAGTTTGAAGCTCCACAAAACCCCCTTCCATCACTATTGAGAAAAAATTTCAGCACCTGAATCTAAGAAATTCCCATTTTGGAAGAGAGAAAAAGAGGTGCGGTAGCTATGGATGGATGGGAAAAATTATATATACTGAGAGTATCTTATATGGACTTCACAATGGAATCATAGAATTCATTAAAATGATAAGTTAAGGAGGAATTTTAGTTCCTCAAAAACCCCCTTCCCACACTTTTGGGAAAATTTCCAGATGTTAAATTTTACTAAACACCACTTTTGGGAGTAAGAAAGAAGACCATTTAAGAGGCTTCCCATGGATTAGTGCATACATGAATGAGCTATGGTGTATGCATTATCATGAAGAATAAAAAAATTCAAGAAAAATCCAGATTGGAAGTGGATTAGAAGCTTGGTAAAAGCTCCCATTTAAGTTTTTGCGGAAAGTAGAAATCTTGATTTGGACCTCTTTTAGGGAGCAAATTAGCATGGTAGAAGGGAGGATTTGTAAGGTGAAAATAGGCCCAAGCATGTTCATATATTGCATTCTGAGGTTATGGAGAGAATTTTAAGATTTGCTTGATGGAAGAATGCTTTTGGGCACCCCAAAAAGCATATTTTCATACTTTTTCCAGCCCCTCCAACAGTCCACTAGTTTGGCATGTCCCGCTTGGAATGGCCATATCTTGGGCTAGAAAACTCCAAATTGGACGTGTTATGGCTCATTTTGAAGAGCACAAGATCTACTTTCAGTTTATTAGAAGAAATTTTGGAAAGTATGTATTTTTGCAGGTCTGTATAGGTCTGCAAAGTCTGAATAGTTTTTGGCAACTACCTTCCTGGAGCCATATTTTCCAAACCAGGAAGGCGATTTGAGTAATTTTCAAACTCTTTGCACATGCTATATATTTCAGTTTTTTATTGTTTGAAGGTCCTAAAATGGTTTTTACAGGTCTAAATAGGGATTACAAATGCATTTTTGAGTAAATTTTGCATTATTCTAGTAATCATCTAACCATGCTTTATGTTTTGGGAAGTGATCCGATGTTTTTGGACACTTCAAAGCTTATGTTAGGACTTGAGGAGGAAGGTGCACAGGTTTCAAAGTTCATCGAGAAGGATTGGATGCATGCAATTCGAATACCAAATCATTCAGGGACGTATGCTCTATACTTTAGACATTTTACTTTATGTTATGGCATGTTTTGTATGTACATGCATAGATTGGATTGCATACATCAAATGTTGATCATTGTTTAAATTCTAAAAGTATGGATCAATACGCAAGAAGTATATTTTTTGATTGTTTGCAGGAAAGAGGATTACAGAAACTATATGGCTATGCAACACAGAGAATGGTTGCTAGCAATTGCTTTTATGTTTTTGCAGGTTATGGAATTCATATATGAGTTTATGGCATGCATGCCATGGGCATGTCAAGCCCTATGTTGTTGGGTGGCCTATGTGCCACTAAGCTTATCCTTAAATTTTTTTGGGATTTGTTGGCAGCAGCCAGAGGCATAGGCGACACGGAAGCATGTGAAGACAGAGCATAACGAAGAAGCAACGAGCCAGTCGGATTATTTTTTTAAACAAATATGTTTTAAATTACTTCTCAAAAACCTCCAACAGTGATTTTCATCACTCATGTACCATATGTAACATAGAAAAACCCCTATTGTAAAGTATAGCTCCATTTTGTGCAAGCCGAGGAGTCCTCGAGCTTAAGGAGCTTAGGTAGAACGAGCATACCAATTTTGGTTATTTTTAGACATCATTTACCCTTTCAGATAGCATCGAGAACCACTAAATGTGAAACTGGTCAAAAGTATTCTAGAATCTATAAAAAGAGCTAGAGAGCTCATTTTTGAGGTTGGTTAGTGTGAGCATAGAGCTAATTTGAGCTTGTAATTGAGATCTTGAGTAATAGACTCTATTTTCCTACCTTCCATTGTGTCTTGCTTGTCTCTTACATGTGTGTGTATGCATCTCCATGCCACTCTCACTCCATCTCACATTCACGATCTTCATATCACTCCTATCTCTTCCGTGGATTGACATTAAGGAGGTGGAGCTTCTTAACGTGGTTCTCACCATTGTGCTAGAGCAACACCAAATTTGGTGCCGTTGCCGGGGATCGAGTCTAGGATGAATGTGTGATGGTAAGAGTATACCAAGAAGTGGTGTTGGAAGGTAAAAATTTCAGTTTTTGTTGTTGTTTTTAATTAGTTTTTTGTGTTTTTCATCTCCCCTACACTCCTTCTTCACCATCGCGTCATCATCTTCCACCCCAAAAAATTTAGAAAATTCACCATATCCACCCATTCTCCTCATTTCCCCTCATTTGTGCATGGGAGAGAGAGAGAGAATCTTTTCTGCTTGTATGTGCTTTTGTGTTTTGAGTTTTCTTACAGGTACAATGCTCTAGTGCATCAGGAAAGCTTCCAAAACATAAAAAATCACTTTCTGTCAGAAATCTGTCGTGTGTGTCAGACCATCACGATGGTCTACCAAGTTTGGCATTTTTGGTAAGCGACCACACCAGGAGGTAGGCGACACAAGCGCATACGAATCCACACTTGCATTCAGAAAATTTGCATTTTGGTGGAACATCGCGATTGGCTCATGCCATCACGATTGTGTCACACCATCGCGATTGGCTCACACCATTGCGACGGCTCGGCCGAACCATCGCGACGGTCTCACACCATCACGACAGTTCACTCGGACCATCGCGACGATCCCGTCAACCCCACGCCATCGCGATTGGCTCATGCCATCGCGCCTACGTTGCCACGTGTCAAGATAGACCATCGCGATTGTTCACTAGCCACGCCATCGCAACGATGCCAGGTACGCCATTGCGAGGACTCAAAGTTGTGATGGAGAGTGTTAATCTCCAAGAGAACAAGCTACTCTTGAATTTAGAGCATCTCTATATCAAGAATAACTCAAAACCTTCACTAATTTGGAGGCTCAATGAAAATTTTGGATGAACTGTGAAGAAGAAGACTCTACAGAAAGTCTACTGCACATAACTCTCTCATTGACTTATCAAATGTGTAACATTTTTTATAAAACTTTGCACAACGTGTTGATCTATAGTTTGCGCACCTCCTCCAAGTTAAATCACTTCAAAAGACTTAGTAGATCTTGAGAAATGAACTTAACAAGTCACCTATGTCTAAACTATTCTTCTGAGAAGTCGATTCACACACCTATAACTTCTAACACTTGGTTCTCTCAATCTAGAACCCGTTTATGCAAATGCTTTTAGCCACAAGTAGCTTACCTTCCAACTTAAAGATTGAGTGCTTGTTTGCTCAAAACGTTACACTGTGGAAGGAGAACTGACCAAAACTTTAGCATCAAATTTTGCGCCTGTTTCAGGAAATAGTGAACACTTCTTCACATATGAATGTTCCTACTCATAATTCTCACAGCCTGTTTACAATTAGAAGCTGAAAATTTGTACAGAGGTCAATCGACTATAGACTTAGAGTTATACAAAAGCATTTCACAAAAGATTCAACACAGAACAAAAATACTCAGAAAGATCGGGCGCAACATTTTTCCATTTCTGAGAAATTTACATCTGAGTGATGAGAGAGATTCTACTTACTTATAAATTGTCTAATGACATCTAATTCTCCTCAAAACTTGTTCTAACACAATCTCTCTAATTTGTCCCGATATTTTCTTTGTATATATAGGAAAATATTTACAAGCTCATGACTAGACTCTAAATTAATGCACATATGTATACACATCTTCATCTTCTGGATATGCACTTCCTTCATGCTTCATAACTTGACCTTTTCTTCAATCCTTTTACACATAAGTCTTCACTTTTACACATAAGAGGGGGTTCACCTGAACCTTCCAAAAAACTTTAAAACACACTTTGAACCTTAGGGAAATTAGAGAAAATACTTCTGCAACCTGCAACCCATTTTCTCCAATTTACCCTTTGTGGACAATTCATTGTGCACTACCTGTGCACTTTGACACCTGCACTTACGCACTTTGACTTTGCACCTGCTGACTTTGACCTTGACATTTGTTGACTTTGACCAGTTGACTTTGACCCGTTGACTTTGACTGTAGTTGACTTTGACCAACATGACTTTTATGGGCTCAACAGTTGCCCACCACCTAATGTGCTCTCCGTCCCGGAGAGCTACAACCAAAACTTTGAACATAGAGGCCACCATGAGAATATAGCTGCAACAACTTGAAGAGAACATCTGAGAACATCCACCCGAACAAGCACCAAAAAAGAACAAGAAGTGGGATTTTGTTATGGAAAAGCAAAAAAGGGGCAATGGGAGGTTAGAATGGAATGGGAAGGGAGGGCTGAGGGTATGAAGATGGATGGGGCCGGGAGGGTGAAGGATGTGGCTGGGCAGAATGATAAAGGGAGGGGTTGGAAGTAGGAATCCTGGCTTGGGGGGCTAAAATGGTCAAACTGGAGGGCTACAGAGGGTATCGATGGAATATTATTAAACATAAGGAAAGATAAGGTGAGAATAGACCATGTGGGCAATGTGGGTAAATAAAAACATGGGATAAATGTATTCAAATAGTGAGGGTTTTTACCAAAACTCAGATAAAATGTGGGAATTTGGAAAAATAAAGCCAAAAACTGAGTCCAAAGGTGCCAAAAAAACATGAAAATGACTCCTTTTTTGTAAAAAACGGCCAACCGAGGTACAATCCAGAGCCAAAAGCTTTTAGCCATGAAAATGAAAAAAATAAATAAAAATACACAAAAATAATATATATATATATATATATTTTTTTTTAAAATTTTTTTTTAATTTTTTTATATAAATGAACGCCCACTAAAATTATCAATAAAATAAATAAATAAAATAAAACAATTAAAAAATAAGAAAATTAATAAAATATATATTATATATAGGGGGGGGGGGGGGGGGGGTGGGGGGGGGAGGGGGGGGGGGGGGGGGGGGGGGGGGGGGGGGGGGGGGGGGGGGGGGGGGGGGGGGGGGGGGGGGGGGGGGGGGGGGGGGGGGGGGGGGCTGTCAAAACGGGGGGCGGGGGGCGGGGGGGGCGGGGGGGGGGGGGGGGGGGGGGGGGGGGGGGGGGGGGGGGGGGGGGGGGGGGGGGGGGGGGGGGGGGGGGGGGGGGGGGGGGGGGGGGGGGGGGGGGGGGGGGGGGGGGGGGGGGGGGGGGGGGGGGGGGGGGGGGGGGGGGGGGGGGGGGGGGGGGGGGGGGGGGGGGGGGGGGGGGGGGGGGGGGGGGGGGGGGGGGGGGGGGGGGGGGGGGGGGGGGGGGGGGGGGGGGGGGGGGGGGGGGGGGGGGGGGGGGGGGGGGGGGGGGGGGGGGGGGGGGGGGGGGGGGGGGGGGGGGGGGGGGGGGGGGGGGGGGGGGGGGGGGGGGGGGGGGGGGGGGGGGGGGGGGGGGGGGGGGGGGGGGGGGGGGGGGGGGGGGGGGGGGGGGGGGGGGGGGGGGGGGGGGGGGGGGGGGGGGGGGGGGGGGGGGGGGGGGGGGGGGGGGGGGGGGGGGGGGGGGGGGGGGGGGGGGGGGGGGGGGGGGGGGGGGGGGGGGGGGGGGGGGGGGGGGGGGGGGGGGGGGGGGGGGGGGGGGGGGGGGGGGGGGGGGGGGGGGGGGGGGGGGGGGGGGGGGGGGGGGGGGGGGGGGGGGGGGGGGGGGGGGGGGGGGGGGGGGGGGGGGGGGGGGGGGGGGGGGGGGGGGGGGGGGGGGGGGGGGGGGGGGGGGGGGGGGGGGGGGGGGGGGGGGGGGGGGGGGGGGGGGGGGGGGGGGGGGGGGGGGGGGGGGGGGGGGGGGGGGGGGGGGGGGGGGGGGGGGGGGGGGGGGGGGG
>MU264299.1:0-29181 GCA_020310875.1 Ceratopteris richardii
AATGGGGGGGACAAATGGAGGAGACGAATGGGGGGGGGCGAATGGAGGGGTTGAATGGGGGGACAAATGGAGGGGACGAATGGGGGGGGCGAATGGAGGTGGAGCGAATGGAGGGGACGGATGGAGGGGTGAATGGGGGGGACAAATGGAGGGAACGAATGGGGTGGGTGAATGGAGGGGACGGATGGAGGGGGTTGAATGGGGGGAACAAATGGAGGGGACGAATGGGGGGGGGGGGGGGGGGGGCAAATGGAGAGGACGGATGGAGGGGTTGAACGGGGGGTCAAATGGAGGGGACGAATGGGGCGGACGAATGGAGGGGTTGAATGGGGGGGACAAATGGAGGGACGAATGGGGAGGGCGAATGGAGGGGACGGATGGAGTGGCTGAATGGGGGGGGACAAATGGAGGGGACGAATGGGGGGGGGGCGAATGGAGGGGTTGAATGGGGGGGACAAATGGAGGGGACGAATGGGGGGGGGGGAATGGAGGGGACGGATGGAGGGGTTGAATGGGGGGGACAAATGGAGTGGTCGAATGGGGGGGTGAATGGAGGGGTTGAATGGGGGGGACAAATGGAGGGGACGAATGGGGGGGGGGTGAATGGAGGGGACGGATGGAGGGGTTGAATGGGGGGGACAAATGGAGGGGACGAATGGGGGGGGCGAATGGAGGGATGGATGGAGGGGTTGAATGGGGGGAACAAATGGAGGGGACGAATGGGGGGGGGGGGCGAATGGAGAGGACGGATGGAGGGGTTGAATGGGGGGGACAAATGGAGGGTACGAATGGGGGGGACGAATGGAGGGGTTGAATGGGGGGGACAAATGGAGGAGACGAATGGGGGGGGCGAATGGAGGGGACAGATGGAGGGGTTGAATGGGGGGGACAAATGGAGGGGACGAATGGGGGGGGGGGGCGAATGGAGGGGTTGAATGGGGGGGACAAATGGAGGGGACGAATGGGGGGCGCGAATGGAGGGGACGGATGGAGGGGTTGAATGGGGGGAACAAATGGAGGGGACGAATGGGGGGGAGAATGGAGGGGTTGAATGGGGGGGGGGGGGGGGGCGAATGGAGGGGACGGATGGAGCGGTTGAATGGGGGGGACAAATGGAGGAAACGAATGGGGGGGCGAATGGAGGGGTTGAATGGGGGGGACAAATGGAGGGGATGAATGGGGGGGGCGAATGGAGGGGACGGATGGAGGGGTTGAATGGGGGGGACAAATGGAGGGGACGAATGGGGGGGGCGAATGGAGGGGACGGATGGAGGGGTTGAATGGGAGGAACAAATGGAGGGGAGGAATGGGGGGGGGGGGGGGCGAATGGAGAGGACGGATGGAGGGGTTGAATGGGGGGGACAAATGGAGGGGACGAATGGGGGGGAACGAATGGAGGGGTTGAATGGGGGGGACAAATGGAGGGGACGAATGGGGGGGGCGAATAGAGGGGACGGATGGAGGGGTTGAATGGGGGGGACAAATGGAGGTGACGAATGGGGGGGGCGAATGGAGGGGTTGAATGGGGGGGACAAATGGAGGGGACGAATGGGGGGGGCGAATGGAGGGGCCGGATGGAGGGGTTGAATGGGGGGAACAAATGGAGGGGACGAACGGGGGGGGGGGGGGGGGGGGGGGGCGAATGGAGGGGTTGAATGGGGGGGACAAATGGAGGGGACGAATGGGGGGGGCGAATGGAGGGGACGAATGGAGGGGTTGAATGGGGGGGACAAATGGAGGGGACGAATGGGGGGGGCGAATGGAGGGGACGGATGGAGGGGTTGAATGGGGGGGACAAATGGAGGAGACGAATGGGGGGGGCGAATGGAGGGGTTGAATGGGGGGGACAAATGGAGGGGACGAATGGGGGGAGCGAATGGAGGGGACGGATGGAGGGGTTGAATGGGGGGACAAATGGAGGGGATGAATGGAGGGGACTGTTCGTTGCGTTATTGACTTGAAAAGCATGCTTCATAAATATGTATGCACGTATTGCCGAGAGCAGGGTTCAAACTCGTGTCCATTGTTTGAGAATGATCTCGTCTATCCAAGGTGCCCGTCGTTATATCTTGTGGAAGGAATGGATAGGATATTCACAGATGCTGTAATCGATGCGCCCGTCCTGTTATAGAAAGTCCTAAAAGGAGGTACTTATAGAGTACTACAGACCCCCACATCAAGCTTTTGCACCGTCCCTGGTGCAATTTATCGCTTATTTTACTTATTTCAAAGAGATCCAGTTATACTGCAATTACAAAAAAGAAACACGGTATGTACAAGGAATGAAGTGCTTTCATTTTGACCTAATTTAGATACTTTTTCACCCTGGAGATGTTGAGCAGGGGAATCCTTTTACCCTGCAGATCTTCCAGATGCACAGCGCCATGTGGCAATACCTTGATTACCTTATAAGGTCCTATCCACTTGGGTGCCAATTTAGTTTGAATTGGTGGAACCTGATGCACTAAAACCATAGACCCTTCCTGAACTTCATTGGATCTCAGATACCTGTCATGCAATCTCTTGCGCTCTTCTTGTGTCACCAGAAGTTTCTGCATTGCCTCTTCTCTATACTCTTCTAATGCCACCAATCTCTGAATGGGGGGTTCAATTCCAATGGTTTTGATTCCTATTTCTTTTCTGATGATAAACTCAAATGGTGTCAATGCGTCTTTCCCATAAACTAAGCGGAATGGAGTCTCGCATGTGGTTCCCCTCTTCGTGGTTCTGAAAGCCCAAATTGCACCAATTAGTGCTAGTGGCCAAGAGCTTTGATGATCAAAAGATAATTTGCGAAGTAGTCCGATCAAAATCTTATTGGAACTCTCTGCTTGGCCATTTGCCCTTGGGTAATAGGCACAAGACTTTTTATGGAAGATTTTGTACTTGTCAAATATAAACTGGAGCAATTGATTTACAAAATGTGTGCCCCTATCACTAGTAATTTCCAGTGGGCAACCAAATCTTGAGAAAATACGTTTATACATAAATTTAGCTACTGTCAGAGCCGTGCAGTCCACAGTAGCTTTAGCCTCTATCCATTTAGTGGCATAAGATGTGGCCATCAAAATATACTTTTTACCTCCTGGTTGCCCAGTTGGGCTAATAGGCCCTATGAAATCAAGACCCCATCGTTCAAATGGAAGCCATCCGGTAGATATGACTAATGGTTGGAAATTCAATCTGGTTGGCGTGGAAGCACACCTCTGGCAGATGTGGCATTCTTTAGCAAACTTGATTGCATCTTTGAAAATATGAGGCCACCATAAACCCTTGTGGATGATTCTATGAGCCAATTCTTCCCCCTTTAGGTGTCCTTCACTGTGTGCTGCCTCTAGCAAAAGATTTACCTCCTCTGGATAGACACACCTTCTCAAGATATCATCCTGACAGTATTTATATAAATTACCATTTATAAGAGAATAGGATTTGGTTTTCAAAAGTAATCTTCTTTTTTCTACAGGTGTCAAGTGTTCTGGGATCTTTCCAATAGTGAGAACATGAAGAATTTCATCATACCCACCAGTCCGAATTGTTATTAGGAAGAGATTGCTATCCACTAGTTCATCATTGATACCTATTGCCTTTTCACTCATTGCCGTCCTGGACACTTGATCTGCCATGTAGTGCTCTTTTCTTGGCTTAATATGAATATCAAAATTAAATTCCTGAAATAGGAGTAACCATCTCCAAATCCTTCCAACTACTCTAGGTTTGTTTATCAAATATTTCAAGGGCTGATGATCAGAGATAACAATGAAATGTACACCAAGGAGATAATGTCTAAATTTTTGAAGAGCAAATACGATAGCCAAACCTTCTCTTTCCGTTGTACTGTAATTTCTTTCAGCTTGGTTGAGTAGTGTGCTTGCATAAGAGATAGGTCTATCCACTTTGTGAGATGATGGTTGGGCTAGAACTGCACCAACAGCATGAAGACTAGCATCTGTATGCACATGAAATTCCAATGACCAATTAGGAACACTTAAAAGTGGAGCAGTACATAGCCTCAACTTTAGTTCACAAAATGCTTTGTCGGCTTCAGCACTCCATGAGAAAGGGATCTTTTTACTGGTAAGCCTTGACAAGGGCTTAGCAATTTCCGATTACATCCTAATGAATCTTCTCTGATACCCTGCATGGCCCAAGAAACTTTGCACTTCCTTTGGGCTTTGTGGAATTGGCATAGAAAGAATAGCTGTAACCTTTGTAGGGTCAACAGTTATACCTTCAGTAGATACTATGTGACCAAGAAGAGTACCCTTAGTGACCAAAAAGTGACATTTATCAGGATTCAATTTCAAACCCGTTTTGAGACATTGCTCAAAACTTTCTTTTAGATTTTCCAAATGATCATGGAAATCTTGAACTGCCGCCCTTCTATCTGTACGTGAGAATACTGAAAAGTCATCCATAAATATGCGAAGAAAGGTTGTTAACCATTTGCCCAATATCAGATACATTGTTCTATTAAATGAAGCTGGCGCATTCTTCAAACCAAAAGCCATACGAGTATAGACATAAGTGCCCCAGGGAGTAACAAAGGCTGTTTTGTCCCTATCATCAGGGTGAATTACTATCTGGTTGTAGCCACTAAAACCATCCAAGAAACTATACAAAGTGTGACCAGCTACTTCCTCAAGCACTTGCTCTGTGAAGGGCTGAGGAAATCCATCTTGGATAGTCACTTTATTCAAAGCACGGAAATCAACACATACTCTTATTTTTCCACTATTTTTCTTGGGCACAATAACCATAGAGGAAAGCCACCTGGAATGTTCTACTGGAACAATTATACCCGCTTCTTCTAGTTTTGTAATCTCTGCTTTTACTGCCTCTGCATACTTCGGATTGAGTCGATATGGTCTACTTCTTACAGGCGCGGCTCCCTCAACTAAGGGTATCCGATGTAACCCAAGCTCTTCTAGGATCCCTGTTAGATCTTTGTAGGACCATGCGAAGACACTTTTATAAGTAAAAAGCAAAGAAGTTACCTTCTGTAGCAAGAGAGGATAATGCCACAACCAGGATGCCAAATGGACCATTTGAGGGTTCTCTTCATCCCCTAAATTTACTTCTTGAACCAATGTTTCAGGACTGGTCTTGCTTGAGAAATCATCTCCACTATATGCAGGAGTGGATTTTATATTCTGCAACCTGTTCTTTCATCCATCCTTGAGGTATATCTGCAAAAGGAAGATCTTCTCTGCTCTTAGGTTCATAATCTTCCCTCTCTAATACTTTTATATTGGTTGCCTCCTCAAAGCTTGTATTTTCCTTCAATTGCTCATTCTTCAACACCTTGTGGTCTTCATTGCTCTTTTCTGTAACTTCCTTATCTGCAACTTCTTCCTCAATTTCATTGATCTCTACTGTGCAACACTCTGCACTTCCCATCATCCAATTTAACAATGTGTCATCTTCTTGGGGTAGAGAGGGCATTACCTGAGCATCCACAGTATATCCAGTGGTTTTTCCTGAATCAAACCCTTCTTCCAAATGTAGTTGCAGTTGGCTATTGGTGCTTGTTGAAATCCATAGTTTATTTTTCCCCCAATCTTGCAAAGCTTTTGCTTGTCTCAGCCAAGGTCTCCCCAGGAGCAAAGGATAGGAAGTCTCCTGTGGAAGTGCAATAACGACAAAATCCAACACAAAGTGGCAACCCTGTACTATCATCCGTACCTTTTCAATAATGCCAAGAGGCGCAATCCGATGTTGATCTGCTAGTGTAACAGTAAATGGTGCCATTTTGGTGGGGTTCAAATTTAGCTTCTTCATTGTAAAATCTGGCATCAAATTGATACCAGAGCCTCCATCTATGATCACACCTGTAAGAGCTTCATCCTTTATACAAACTGATAATCTTGAACTTTGGTAGTCTGCTAAGGGTGCAGGGGGAAAATCAACCATGAAACCATCTATACTAGGTGATTGGACCAAGTGAGCAGAGTGTATAATCTTCAATAAGTCACTTCTTATTTTTGAATCCATCCTTATAAGTTCATATAGACTAACCTTATGATGAATACCTTTCAAGATCTGTTCAATGTTTACCAGCTGAGTGTTTTCTTGCAGACTGGTTGGTTGGTCCTTTAGAGAGGTAGTCATCTTATCATAAGCTCCTTCAATTTCTACTTGGTCTTTCCATCCAGACTTCTTTTCCTCCTCTTTATCCTGAAATCCTTGTTGTTCATCTCCATGGGTTGCAGCCCTTGCCTAGCTCTAGTCATTATGGGCATTGCAGAGGATGAAACAACATAAGTCTGAGTGGTTTTTCCTTCTTCATGTGGAGAGACTGCAATCATATGAATTGGAGCAGGACGACCTCTTGGGCAATCTTTGGTATAATGATCCTTGGCCTCTGGACAATGTTGACAAGGAGGCGCATCTTCTGGAAGAGAACACCGATTTTGCATGTGGCCATACTCACCACAACGATAACACATCAAAGGTCTATTGTATCTAGGCTTTGCGGGCCGATTCTCCTCCCTATTAGATGTATTTGAAGTACTAGCATAGTATGAATCCAAAGTTTGAGGGTTACTTCTTTGCTGTGTACCCTTGAGGTAGAAGCAATCCCTTGCTTCATGACCATCTTTTCCACAAAATTGACAGCTTACCTTAATAGGGCAATTAGCGTTGGAATGTCCATTGTTATTACAGATTGTACACCAAATTTGTCTCCTTATATCCTGAGTGGTCTTCAAGTCTTCTAACTCTCGGCGAAGTTGAGCTACTTCATCATCAGTGCGACGCAGTGGTGGCAAGACCTTCTCTTCTTGTTGATTTTGTTGCATTTTTAATGCCTCCAGTTCCCTCCTTAGTTGCTCAATAGGGTCCAGGTCTGCAGCATACTTAGGTTGTGTATCCCCTTCAAAATGTTGCCTTGCTTCTTCAATGCGTGATGCCGCTACAACAAAATCATTGTGGGTGGCATCCAATCTAAGAGACTCACGAAGCTTCTGCTGAGATGACCTGGGCAGAGCCTTCTCTATCCACTTTTTAACCAAAAAGTCACCTGGAGCATGTGGCAGATGTGCAACAAGTGCTTTTGTTCTAGTGTGAAGTTCATGAAAAGATTCACCTGGTCTTAGCTTCAAATTCTCTAGCTGATCTAGAGCTCTTTCTGAGGAATCACTTGGTCGGAATGTCTGTGAGAATGCCGCCTTCAGAGCCTCCCATGTAGTGAAATGGCCATCTGCATATTGACTATACCATTTATCCGCAAGACCCTCCAATGTGGATGGAAAAAGTGCCAGCATTGCATCCTCTCTATTTTGCAAACCTCTTCCACGGCATAAAGAGATGAATCTCCTCACATGATCATCAGCATCCTCATAAGCTTGTCCCTTGAAGGTAGGGAATTTGATGTTTAATCTGGAGAGCAAATGAGAGAGGTCCTCCATTTGTACTGGTGTTTCTTCGGACGTATCTGAGGAGAAGTCTAGGGTTCTCCTATACCTCTCTTTTGACAATGGTGTCGTACCCAAATCAATAGATAAATTTAGGGAAGGCAAAGGGGAGGTAGACTCACTAGCTGTGGTTATTGCTAACTTGTTAAGGCTCCTCCGAACATGAAGAGACTCCTTATCTGCTCGTGTATGGGTCATGTACCTATTCGCAATTGCAATAGGGCAAAACACCTCTCACAGAAATGCAAAGGTCCCACCGGGCGTGCCAAACTGTAGAGGAGCTACTGGGGTATCCGCTTTTAACAAAAGTAGAGAATGAAAATTAAACACGTCCATTACATCACCTACTCAAGGGGGGTTCTCTTTAGGGAAGTATACCCTTTAACATTTCTGTGAGCAGGTAGATAACACGGATTGCACAGTGGTAAATACTTCAGAAAATATGGACAACCAATGACCAAGGAAGACCATACACTTCTTGATTCGAATCAGACGATTACAAGGTTGGGTAGAGTGATGCTCAAAAGTGCAAGCTTAGGGCTGACAAGCCACCCTAAAAGTATTAACTCCAATACAACAGATCAGCATAAGGGGGCCACTGATATGCAGGCTAACTCAGAGCAATACAAATGGTAAAATTTCTCAAGAGAATAGAGATTAATCAACACACTGACTCACAGAAAAGAAAATAAATCCAAGCTACTCTCTTACACTATAGTGCTCATAGCCCTCCACTGAGAAGCCTACCCTCTGTATACACACTACAGAGTAGCTCCTACAATAAACTTGAAACCACCGAGTGTAAGAGAGGACTTCTGCACGTACGCACAAACCACTGTATCTCTAACATTGTTGTACCCAAATGAGCAAAAATCCATTGCTTTTATAGGCCTCCATAGGTCAAGAGAGCCTTGCCGAATCTTCACGTCCACTGATCACGCACCGGTTGATCTCCCAAAATTAGGGGGTAGGTCAAATATTCCCTTGATTTGAATTGAATCCTCAAAAATAGGCAGTCGTCATGAATCGTTGGCGGCAACACTCATTGCACCACTTTTACTTTTATCACTTACACCTTTACTGTCACTTTTGAATGCAAACTGAGATCCTCATTTTGTGTCGCCCGTGATATTTGAATGACCTTGAGAAGCCCATCCTTTACCTAATTTTTTGTAGTAGCTTTTGATCCTTCATATTAAGTAGGCGGTGTGGGAGGTGAGTTGTGAGGATTTGAGAGAGATTATGGGGTTTGTGGAGGGTTGTGGAGGGGTGTGGAGTTGTGTGGGGGTTGTGGGGTTTGTGGGGTTTGTTGGTTGGGTGGGAATAGGGGGTGAGTTATGAGGAGTTGTGGGGATTTTTTGGGGTGTGGTAAAAAATTGATCCAAGATTTCAAAGTTATTATTGCACCAATGAAAAGTACTCGTTGAGAGCTTTCCAACGATATATAACACTGTAGGGTTTGGTTAAGAAATGGTCCTCCAATTATCCATCCAAAATTACATACACTTTGTCTAGCTTATCTTGCCTCATATATCCAACAAAAATTGACGGGCGCCTTGGATAGGCCATCCGCCTCTCAACGTCTAGATTTGAGTTTAATTCCCATGAAGCGCAGCGGCAACCTCCTTTCAAAGGATAATGGTGAGCATTCCCCCTTTTTTTTTTTTGTAGGCTGGCCAAAATTGAGTGACGCCGATGACTCGCGGGGGTTTGTGGAGCGTTGAGAGGGGTTTGGGGTTGGGGTTGGGGTTGGGGGTGAGTGGAGGGGACGAATGGGGGGGCGAATGGAGGGGACGGATGGAGGGGTTGAATGGGGGGGGACAAATGGAGGGGACGAATGGGGGGGCGAATGGAGGGGACGGATGGAGGGGTTGAATGGGGGGGACAAATGGAGGGGACGAATGGGGGGGACGAATGGAGGGGATGGATGGAGGGGTTGAATGGGGGGGACAAATGCAGGGGACGAATGGGGGGGGGAGGGGGCGAATGGAGGGGACGGATGGAGGGGTTGAATGTGGGGGACAAATGGAGGGCACGAATGGGGGGGCGAATGGAGGGGTTGAATGGGGGGGACAAATGGAGGGGACGAATGGGGGGGGCGAATGGAGGGGACGGATGGAGGGGTTGAATGGGGGGGACAAATGGAGGGGACGAATGGGGGGGGCGAATGGAGGGGACGGATGGAGGGGTTGAATGGGGGGAACAAATGGAGGGGACGAATGGGGGGAGCCAATGGAGAGGACGGATGGAGGGGTTGAATGGGGGGGACGAATGGAGGGGATGAATGGGGGGACGAATGGAGGGGATGAATGGGGGGGACAAATGGAGGGGACGAATGGGGGGGCGAATGGAGGGGACGGATGGAGGGGTTGAATGGGGGGGACAAATGGAGGGGACGAATGGGGGGGGGGGGGGGCGAATGGAGGGGTTGAATGGGGGGGACAAATGGATGGGACGAATGGGGGGGCGAATGGAGGGGACAGATGGAGGGGTTGAATGGGGGGGACAAATGGAGGGGACGAATGGGGGGGCGAATGGAGGGGTTGAATGGGGGGGACAAATGGAGGGGACGAATGGGGGGGGGGGGGGCGAATGGAGGGGACGGATGGAGGGGTTGAATGGGGGGGACAAATGGAGGGGACGAATGGGGGGGGGGGGGGGGGGGCGAATGGAGGGGACGGATGGAGGGGTTCAATGGGGGAACAAATGGAGGGGACGAATGGGGGGGCGAATGGATGAGGACGGATGGAGGGGTTGAATGGGGGGGACAAATGGAGGGGACGCATGGGGGGGACGAATGGAGGGGTTGAATGGGGGGGACAAATGGAGGGGACGAATGGGGGAGGGGGCGAATGGAGGGGACGGATGGAGGGGTTGAATGGGGGGGACAAATGGAGGGGACGAATGGGGGGGGCGAATGGAGGGGTTGAATGGGGGGGACAAATGGAGGGGACGAATGGGGGGGGGCGAATGGAGGGGACAGATGGAGGGGTTGAATGGGGGGAACAAATGGAGGGGACGAATGGGGGGGGCGAATGGAGGGGTTGAATGGGGGTGGCGAATGGAGGGGACGGATGGAGGGGTTGAATGGGGGGGACAAATGGAGGGGACGAATGGGGGGGCGAATGGAGGGGTTGAATGGGGGGGACAAATGGAGGGGACGAATGGGGGGGGCGAATGGAGGGGACGGATGGAGGGGTTGAATGGGGGAGACAAATGGAGGGGACGAATGGGGGGGGGGCGAATGGAGGGGACGGATGGAGGGGTTGAATGGGGGGAACAAATGGAGGGGACGAATGGGGGGGGGGGGGGCGAATGGAGAGGACGGATGGAGGGGTTGAATGGGGGGGACAAATGGAGGGGACGAATGGGGGGGACGAATGGAGGGGTTTAATGGGGGGGACAAATGGAGGGGACGAATGGGGGGGCCGAATGGAGGGGACGGATGGAGGGGTTGAATGGGGGGGACAAATGGAGGGGACGAATGGGGGGGGGGGGCGAATGGAGGGGTTGAATGGGGGGGACAAATGGAGGGGACAAATGGGGGGGGGGGGGCAAATGGAGGGGACAGATGGAGGGGTTGAATGAGGGGAACAAATGGAGGGGCACGAACGGGGGGGGCGAATGGAGGGGTTGAATGGGGGGGACAAATGGAGGGGACGAATGGGGGGGGGGGGGCGAATGGAGGGGACGAATGGAGGGGTTGAATGGGGGGGACAAATGGAGGGGACGAATGGGGGGGGCGAATGGAGGGGACAGATGGAGGGGTTGAATGGGGGGGACAAATGGAGGGGACGAATGGGGGGGGCGAATGGAGGGGTTGAATGGGGGGGACAAATGGAGGGGACGAATGGGGGGGGGGCGAATGGAGGGGACGGATGGAGGGGTTGAATGGGGGGACAAATGGAGGGGATGAATGGAGGGGACTGTTCGTTGCGTTATTGACTTGAAAAGCATGCTTCATAAATATGTATGCACGTATTGCCGAGAGCAGGGTTCGAACTCGCGTCCGTTGTTTGAGAATGATCTCGTCCATCCAAGGCGCCCGTCGTTATATCTTGTGGAAGGAATGGATAGGATATTCACAGATGCTGTAATCGATGCGCCCGTCCTGTTATAGAAAGTCCTAAAAGGAGGTACTTATAGAGTACTACAAATTCCATTATATGTTCTATGTTCCTGCGTGGAGCTAAAACAAAAGGTAATTCTTTCAAGAACAACTCTTGGAATTCTACTCTCACTTTTGCTGAAAGTGCTAGAACATTCCAACCACAGACTCTATGATTGCATGAATCCATCATAACACACAATGAATGCATAAAATAAATAAAAAATGTATTTACAATCAATCTTAAGCAACTTCGTAGTGGTTAACAATCACATCTCTTGGAGATTTGGTTCTCCATAGATCAATAGTCACCTCCCCTAATGTTGAAACTGATAAACATGCAAAGCAAACTCAATAACTGGTCTCTTTATCTCATTCCACTTCTTACTAAGGACTTCATCGAAATGTGCTAGTATCGCTATCTCAAAATCCAATCTGTCCTCATAAGGCTAGATCTGAATAGGTAGATCAACAATGCATCGATCTCATGTCCTAGTTCCTGTTATGTATTATGGAATGTGTTGAACAATTGTGGGAGTGTTAATTTACTAATGTATTAATGTGTTTTGGTGTTTTTGATATAGCAGTTGAGGATTCCTGAGGGTGTGAATGGGTGGACATCAAAAATCCAATTTATAATTTATATAGATTGTAAATAAACCTCCGTAGAGGGTACTATTTTTAGAAATAGTTAGTAATGTAGTAGTTTGAATAAGGATCGTTGTAGACTTAAATTTTTGATATTAAAAGCAAATGCTTTCTACAAAACTTACCAACTTTTACTTTCACATGTGCTTTTTCAATCTGCTCTCATGTAACCACTATTTTGATATAATAAAAAATTCCCATAAATACATGCACTCTACGAACTCTCAAAACACAATGCATGGGGCGAGATTGCATCCAATATTGTGTTTTGTCTAGTCTCCTTGCATATTGATTTTCTCTTTGTGTTTTCAACATTCAGAACTTTTTTGTGCGTGTGAGTTAGGATCCTGATAAGAGCTTTAGAGCTCTACGTCCGTCACTACAAAGGGGTCTGATTCTATTTTTTTTGTCTGCTATTCGTTTTTTATTCTCATTTGAATTCTAGCTTCTGTTTCCAATTCCGATTCTAGTTCTAGTTCTGGTTCCTATTTTCATTCTTTTATTTTATTTTGAATCCAGTTCTAGTTTCTATTTTAGTTCTAGTTCGAGAACCACAACTTATATTTACACCTACATTTACTTCTTTGACTTACTCCATTTACTCCTACGTTTACCCCTTTGGCTTATTGCAAGGCATCGACTAAGGCATAGAACGTAGGCATAACTAAGGCATTACTTGGGGCATCTTTGGCACCCATGGCTCCCTTGGTGACCGTTGACAGCAATTAGCTATGTGCGAACAAATTTTAATTTATGAGTGGCAATAAGGAGTTTTATATTCACCAAGGAGGGAGGAATTGAACCCACAACCCCACTTACACAAAGGAAGTGTTTTAACAATATGCTATCTCTTTGTGTTGTCACTCTAGTTCTCTTTTTTGATAGTTAACATAACTTTCATCTCTTACTTACTCTTTCCGTTCCAAGGAACAACCCTTCCTTTTACATTATAATTCAAGCAATCTCAAAATTGTTTTCACATATCTATCAAGACGATTTTGTTCTTTACATACCCATGGACCCTATGAACACCATGGAGGATATTGGTGAGTCACCTTTACCTGAGGTAACACTCCAGCAATAGCTCGAGCTCCTACGACACAAACTTTGAGGTGCTCAAGATGAGATTCGACAACGTAATGATGTACTCCTGAAGATGCAATCAAATGAATATAATCTTACGAGGGTGGTAAAAGCTATTGTCTCTGCCCCATTGGATGGCACACATTTCAAGATTGGTGTTAAGAATTACTAGTTTCTATGGTTTGACGGCCACAAGGATGGCCCTTTAGTTCTTTCATGGTTATCACAATTTGACGATTTCTGTATTGATGAAACATATGCTGAAAGTGGAAAAGTCAAATTTTCAACTAACTAGTACGAAAAGCTTAGCTCGAGTGGAATGTCTTGCACCATAGTACAGATCATCCAACAACATGGAAGGCTTTCCAAGATAAAATGAAGGATTCTTGGCTTCCTCCAGAATATCATCTACATGTTCCACATGCATGGACAACCTTTAGATGGAAGGACGATGACACGGTCACTACCTATACGGAGTGGTTCTGATACAATTTATTATTGGTTTGAATGCTTGAAGATGTACTAGAGGATAGCTTGCAGTAGAAATACGAAGATTGTTTGGAGGTGGGAATTCAAGCCAAGCTTCATAACCTACGGCCTACAACCCTCAATAAGGCTATCTCTTTTTCCTATGATGCAAAGAAGGAATTCTAGTCCATAACCATGTCAATCTATCTACAACAACCACGCCAACGACAACCGTTTGTTAAACCCACATTTCTTAATAAGCGTAATTTTAATGCGCCATCTTACTCTAGTTTTCCTTGTCCAACAATCCAATTACTCAACTACACATCTTGCTTCATCTCTCCAACCTACCAATCCACCTACCCTTGAAACGTTAATGGTGGATGCCCAACAGTAGTGACCATGTATCACCTGTTGGAATTGTGGTAAACTTGGACATACACAAATGAAGTGCCAATTGCGACCTGTTCACATGAAACAAGCTATAGTTCAATTGCATAACGTGGAGGCCCATAATGAAGAAATTCCTCTTTTTTGGACAAAAGAAGCATTCGAGAAGGACTTAAGTACCTTGGGTAACGATATCTCAATTCATTCTTTACTTTACATGCATGCTACTACCAAGAAAGTGGCTAATATTTTACATGACGATGGTAGTTCACATGATTTCATTTCACATTTATTAGTACAAGAACTTAAATTAAAAACATTTCCTTCATTGTATAAAGTGAAAGTTGAATTTTAAGGTAGTCTTTATAATGTAACATGAAAAGTGCAAGATGTTACAACTAGCATAGGCCCATATGTATATGCATGAACATTTTTAAATGCACCTTTTTAATCTTATGATGTTCTACTCAGTATGCCTTTTTATCATCATTATAAGCCATGCATTGACTACCCCTACACATACCTTTAACTTTGAATTAAAGGTCAAATCAATTATTTTATCTACACGGCATGATTTCTAGCCATTTCCATTAATTAGTCATACTCAATTAAAATGTGCATTTAGCAAAGTATTCAATTCATGCATTGTTTTTGTCAATGTCATACATGATTATATTAATACACTTCCCGATGCACATAAACATTTCATGACTACTTATAAGGATTGTTTTATGTCTAATTATACCTCTGAACTACCACCAATTCAAGGATATTTTGACCATAGCATAGACTTAATTCTTGGTGTATCTCCTCCTCATAAAGTACCTTTCAGGAGCGCCCCACTACATCAAAATGAAATAAAGTGAAAGACTTACTCCACAAAGGACTTATAAGGCCTAGTTCTTCCCCATTTGGACCACCAGTTCTTTTAGTAGAGAAGAAGAATAAAACTTGTTGAATGTGCATTGATTATAGAGCCCTTAACAAGATCACAATAAAGACTAGATACCCTATTCTTTGAATAGATTATCTTGTAGATAAATTATGAGGAGCTCGTATCATTAGTAAAATTGATCTAAATTGGGTTACCATCAGATTCGTATGACAAAAAGTGTTACTTTTAAGAGTAAATTTGAAATTCAATCCAGCCAGTATGCATTTATGGTAATGCCCTTTGGACTTACTAATGCCATTGCTACATTTTCATGAATGATGAATAACATTTTTCTTGATTACCAAGCTTTTGTTCTTGTATTCTTTGAGTATATACTTGTTTATAGTAGGAATGATAGTGAGCATAAGAAGCATCTTAAACAATTTTTCATTTGCTACAAGAGAACACACTTTACACTAATCCTAAAAAGACTTACTTCTTTCAACATAAGTTAGAATATCTGAGACATATTATTTAAAGTGAAGGCATGCATGTGGATCCAAAATGATTAAAGCGATAATAGAATGACCTACATCACAATCAGTCAATGATGTTTGTTATTTTCTTGGGCTGGCTAGTTTCTATAGGAATTTTGCTCGAAATTTTTCTTATTTAGCATTTCCTCTTAGCTTGTTTTTGAAAAAGAAATAAAATTTGCATGGGGACGTACCCAACAACAATCCTTTGAAGGGCTCAAACATGCACTTTCACATCATGTGTTTTATAGTTCCCTAATTTTTCACAACTATCTCATGTCATTACTGAAGCTCGTGGTTCAAGAATAGGTTGTTTTAATGCAAATGATCATCCCATTGGATTTGTGATTTCTGCTTATCATTCACAATCACATTAAATTCCATTTTTCTAGTTCCATGCATGTGTTTTTACATGGAACATGCCTATGATTGTTGAGTGATGGGACATGTTGTCGAAGATAAGTGTACAAGCTCATTTTCACATGAGCTATGCTTAGATAGATATACCAAATAAAAAGATAAAGGAAAAGAAGAGAAAAGAAAAAAATGGAAAAAACTTCTATTCAAAATTCATGATGAGTAAAAGCTACAATATCTGTGTTTAAGTAAGTGGCATGTACTGGGCACTCAAATGAAAGTGGTGGGTTTAGAAGGAGGCACAAACTTCTTCACATGCTCATTGGTTATAAAAGTGGAGTGGAAGCATGTTCTAAGCAAGGAGAGAAAGAGGCAAGAGCTCCCAATAGTCGGATGTGGTCATTTTTTCATTTTGTCTCCCATAGGCTCCTTTGAGTCACACATCATTTTGTACATAGCTTTGGTGTGAAACTCATATCTCAATGTATATGTAGCCATTTCTTATGTTTAAAACTCATTGAAAAGCTTATCTTGTGCACTTTCATTGGCTCAAATATCACTATCAACGCTTATATATTCTATGATATATTAGTCAAAAAGTGAAGTCTAGTTTTTTCAGCATACCTATGTAGACACGTAGTCTATTTTGGTTGGGTTTCCTTACCAAAACATATCCAAATTTCTTGGTTTTTAGCTTGTTTGAAAGCTCGTTGCATCCACTTTTGCTATCCTAAATATTTCATCAAAGGATTTATATTGTCTAAGATATATATCGGAGAGTGAAGTCTAGTTTTTCAGTATATTTGTGGGTGCAGGTGGTCTATTTTGGTTAGTTGGGTTTCTTGAAAATTCATCCAAATTACTTGATTTTTAGCTTGTTGGAAAGATATTTGTGTGTAGTTTGTCTATCTAAATATCTTCCTCAAAGGATTTATATTCAAGGAGTTATCAATTCGAGAGTGAAGCTCAATTCTTTAGCGTACTTCTGTGGATAGGCACAAGTCCATTTGAGTTTTGTATTGAGAGCAGCAAGCTATCTAAAGGTGTACAAATTGTCTAAGTGCTCAAAATATAAGGATTCACGACACATTTTTGTCGCACATAGGAGAGCTCATTCTCAACGGTTAGTATTAGAGCAAACTTGTTGCTGAAGCTTCATCACGAGAGTTGAAGTTAAATTAAAGCAAAAGAGGAGCTACAAACAAGGGGGAGCTTCACAAACGCAAGAGCAAAGGACAATATTACTAGTCGAGGTAACTCTCAAAGTTTTTGATAGTCTTCAATGGCTCACTTGGGTTAACAAGTTCAGAAATTGGATAAGAATAACTATCCCGTGTGGAAGTTTAGAATGACCAACTATCTAATGGGCAAAGTCTTGTGGGGTGTTGTGAGTGGCGATGATGCTCAACCTCAAATCAATCAAGCTATGGCCTTCGAAGTCCAAGGGAGACAAGCAAAGAATGGGAAGAGAGGAATAGGAGAGTCATGTTCCTCATTTCACAACTCATTACTAATGCCCATGGTAGGGCATATTGAACATCTAGAGAAAGCTAAGGCTGCTTGGAAACCTCTTGAAAGGATGTATTCACCAAATACCAAAGCTAGGAAACTTCAACTCAAGAATGATTTGAACACAATCAAGAAACATTTGAGTCAATCCATAGCTGAATATAATTTGAAGATTAATGAGCTAAGTGATGCTCTAGCTTCTATTGGGACAATGGTTGAAGACGAAGATCTTGTGTTCTATACTTTTAATGGATTGAGAGAAGATGAAAGATGGAAGCCTTTTATAACTTTCATTTACTTGGAAACTACATATCTAGGTTTTGAACAACCTTTTCCCTCATCTTCTTACAAAAGAGCTTAGCTTTGATGGCCCCAAAGGAAAGGAAAACACAACCAAATGTTATATGCAAGTTGAGGTTAAGGAAGGAACTCAAGAGGAGGCTCAAGAGGAAAAGAAAGAGGTCACAACAACTCCAACTACAATAAAAAAATTTAGAAGACGAGGATGCAACAAATGCCAACACACGAGGAAGAGGTGAAGGTAGAAGAAGAGGAAGAGGCCGAGGCTCCTACAATTCTCATAAAGGTATAACGTGTTATCATTCTGGTAAAGTAGGACACTATGGTAGTGATTGTTGTGCTATAGAATGGAAGACCCAAATGGAGGCAATCAAAGGAGCCAAAGCAACTATGGAAGCACCTCAAGTGAAGGAATCAAGGACAACACTACTTTCAATGAGACATGAGTATAGAAGCTCTTGTGAAGATGACATAAAACGGTACATTGATTTAGGTGTAGTACCTTTATGTCATGCCAAGGAAGTTTGTTCACAAATCTATAGGTACCATGTGGAAAAGGATGTGTTGGAAGAGGTGATGATACTCAACACATGATTGAACATATTGGAGATATAAGGCTTGGAGATAGAAGTAGAGCAAAGGTACTATGTAATGTTCTTCATGTTCCTACAATTTCAAAGAGCTTGATTTCAGTAGGAAAAATAGTAGAGAAGGGTTATCATGTCATATTCAATGAGAATGGGTGCTTCATAAAGAATCCAAGGTAAGGCTTCATGGTCATTGCTTAAGGTAGAAGAGAAGGAAGGATGTTCACTTTGGATGTCCAACATCCACATGGAAAGGTCATGTACATTCAATGTTGGGAACAAGAAGATTTCAGAGTTGGACTTATGGCACAAAAGAGTGGGACACATCAACATTCCAAATGTGAAGGACATGACTGCGAACATGAAGTGGTAAGAGGTCCTCCAAAATCTAGTAGCACTGGAGTACATGAGTTATGTGAAGCTTGTCAACTAGGAAAGCAAACAAGGAAACCATTCAAGAGGAGCAATTATGTGGCCCCAAATGTCTTGGACTTGATACATATGCATGTATGGGGACCAACCCAAGAGACATCAATGGCTAGTAATAGATCTTTTTTCACCTTCATTGATGATCACTCAAGAAAGGTATGGCTATTTTTTTTGTATGAAGCAAAAATCAGAGGTGTTTCCTATATTCAAAAGATTCCAAGTTCAAGTTGAAAAAGGAACAGGAAGGTCTATCAAAACATTAAGGTCCGATAGTGGAGGAGAATACTTCTCCAAAGAATTTTCAGATTTTCTACAAGAGAATGGGATCAAAAGACAGTTTACTTGTAGGTATACACCACGATGAAATGGAGTAGCTGAGAGGAAAATGAGAAAAATTGCTGAAATTGCAAGATGCATGCTCAACGAGATGTAGGTATAATTGAACTATTGGGTTGAAGCTACAAACTACCGTTTAGTTGATGGATAGGTGCGTAACATCGGGAATACATCACTTGACTGGAGAGGAGGTATATTCTGGTAAGAAACCTAATCTTACACACCTCAAAGTGTTTGGATGTGTTTGTTTTGTTCACATTCCAAAAAGTTAGAACAAAGATGGAAGCAAGGTGAGAAAAATGCATTTTCATCGCCTACTTGACGAAGCAAAAAGGATACAAGTGTTACAACCATACAACAAAGGAAGTAAGAGTCTCACGAGATGTGTTCTTTGATTAACTAAGACCATGGTATAAAGATAAAGGAAAGGAAAATATTGTTGAAGAAGATTGTGATGATTATGCAGGAACAAATCAAAGAGAACTTCAACAATCAACCACAAAGGTTTCAACTCTAGAGGCATCTACATCAAATGAAGAATGCTCAACATGGAGGGGGAGTCATTCTTTGTCTCCAAATTCAGCCCATAGTGGAGTCGACGAAGGAAGTGCTACTCCAAACAGTGAGATAGATATGACACATGGCATTCTGTGATCTCATATGAGCTAAACATTTAGCTTACATAGCTTTCATAACTAAACAATTTCCTTGATGCTGCTGTTCTTTAACTCTGCAAACCTTACTATGGTGCGTTAACAGTATGTAGCGGAGATTGTGACAAGGAGGGACGGATAAAAAAGAGGATGGGCATTTTACACTTTGTGTCTCACCATACAGTACCAAGCGGTAGTAATGCAAAGAAGACTTTTTTATTTAGATAGCTATACAAATACACCTAACATTTTCGTACCAAATCAGCTTAGTGACCTTCAAAACCCAACCGAGTGTCCGTCCAAATTTCCTAAGCTGCTGGCAATGCTTCGGACATATTAAGATAATCAAACATTCCAAATAGTTAGGAAGAACTTCATTACATAAACAGAGAAAAACACATATAACAACCATAATACATGTCCTTGGTCCGTTTGAGGCAACTCAAAGCTACAACAACTGATATTTCAATCACCTTAGGATCCCGTTTACTTGTCTGCCTAGTGTTGTTTTCTTTACTTATTTACTTATTGACTATCTTTAACTGTCCATAGCTTTGAAGAGGAAATGTTCAATGTCATGTTTAGGAAGATATATTGATACGGCTCACTGAATATAGTTACAATAGAGCATTTGTTTCATACCTTTAGACAGTGAAACATATTAAACAAACAAGAAACATATTAAACAAACAAGAAACATTAATGTTTTTAAAACATCATGTGAATACTTCAATCGAACTCTGCGTGAAATTCTACCTCTTTAGTTCATTTTTGTCTAGCAACATCATCTAAGTAAACTAATATGAAATCGTTCAATTTCATTACCAGTTTATCAAAAGTTACACTATATCCCTGAAACTTAAAGAAAATTATATATAATAAAAGAAACATGTTTCCTGCTGTAATGAAAAACACTAACCATATAAAACGTAAAGGAAACTGAAAACAGCTCTTGGCTTTGTAATTATACTATTGCAACGTCCGATGTGAAGCTTATGTTTAATCAACACATAACAAATTGCTAAAGACGTGCGCAAACAGTAAACTCAAAGAGGAAAACATCTTACATCTCGAAAAACACACGCAACATCAACTTACAAAAGAAAAGCTCTTATGTCACTACGCAGCCCATGTTCTCTCAATAGTTATACAGTAACACCTATTAGTGAGCAATTGCTATACTGATTTCCACTAGCCAACTGAGATTTCACACCGCCTTTCGACATTATGACCAGGATCAGGGTCACTTGGAATTGAGCATTCAAGTAGACCATGGATTCTTCTAAACATAAATAGAAGTTCCAAGGTGACAAGGTGTTTAAATGCCGTACTATGATATGACTCATCTAGCGTTATCTACAACAGTTTGACATCATTCAACGAGCGCGTAAATATAATAGAAGCATGCTAGATGGCATAGTCAGAGAAGCATAAAATCTCACAGAGAGCATCAAACTACAACATCAAGGCTCACTTTTCCAGACATGGTTCCCTCATCATTTATTGTACCTTAGCAAACTTATCAGCAGCTTCCTTGGCCAATCCTTGCATAGAGAGACACCCCATAAGCAAAAAAATGCACGAGACCACACGCTGTCTTTTTCCAAATCTTCGTCAGAAATTTACCAAAAAAACCATCGAGAGAGGAGAGAGAGCGAAGAAGATGTAAAATATCCACTGCTCCTGATGTCCACGAGCTACACGCATACTCATTCTCTCGTGAAGATCCGTCAGGTGACACTGAAATGTCTGTCTATCTCCCAATACAATGCAGAAAATTGGGTTCTATAGTGCTTTTTCCTAATCTGACATCATGCCTGCGCTCTGCCATAAGAGAACATGCCAAAAAAATGAGACCTCCCTCATCTTCCACGTTATTCTTCAATATTGCCCTGATGTGATATATCATACTAAAACAAACAATCCTCCGCTCAAATGCCACGAGTGCCAATCTTCATATTTGTCCACCATTGTTTCGTACCAGAATACTTAGTTGCCATCGCTTCCATTGCATAATTACTAGCTTCCACACAAGAAAGTTACACACGGTTCCAAATGCCGTGTAACTTCGGCATTGCTGCTATTTACTATCTCTTAAACACATAAGTAGGCCATTGTTGCTACCTGTTATTTCGAAACTTTTGAAGCACAAGAATGCAACACTCCATACATGTATTAGCGCATTCATCACAAAAAAATAAAAAATATACGTATACTTGTAAGAATTTACAACCATACACATGGTATTCATATTTGCACACATTATTCTCTTGCGAATGTACATAAATGTACATGGCCATAGGCACACACGAGGTGAACACACACATGTGCAGATATACGGAATGGTAGATGTGTTCACATACACATATGTGTGCTCATACATTGGCTCACTTTACCACGTGCTTTTAATATGTTTAGCGTTATGCACATCTCCACACAAGCTCTTATGCTTATTCAAACATGCATATTTACACCTCAGCAAACATTTCTATGCACATCTGCATATTGCAATGATGAAACACATGAACATACATGATTAATGCTCATGGACGCATGTTCACATATAAACACATACTTACAGACTTCCATTAACTCTTTATATATCTAGAATTGCACATTGAATCGAGAAAATCATGTAATCAATGCATGTCAGTCATACCTGAAGTCATAAAGTTGGAAGATAAAGTAACAAATAAATATCAATCTTTTATCATGTCGATACTATTTTGTCTAACTTGCGTATCATTTATGAATTTCTTGCAAAAATAATACATTAAGCTCTTATGTCTGATTTTGACATACCTTTATGTCAGCTTTAAAGTGGACTTTCATGCTTGATATTAATCTTGACTTCGAATCATGACCATAGCGTGCTCTAGAACTTCCATTACTGGTGATCCCTTTTCCCCTTTTAAAATCCTAAGCTCTATTAAGGAATGTTCCCATTAGTTCCCATTCATTTTGCAATTGCCATTGATTCTCTTGGTTGCTTGGTTATATATGCCATGGATAATGACTCCATAAAGGTTATTCTTATCCCCAACAAGGATGCTCCCTTGGGCCTTCAAATGTTTGTGCAAAACACGAATATGTTCATGAGAGCTAAAGAGAATTCAACTTTATCCTTTCTTAAGTATTTGGACACGTTTTGTCTTGCTAGTAGCTCCATTGTCAGCCATAAGAAAACTACCTTTAAGTCTTCCAATGACCACATCCCTTCCTACATTAGGAAGAAGAATTGTGAAAAATTCAAACATGAGGAAATTTTTAAATGTCTTTCTATTCCTATGGGATTGCAAGTCTCCTCTGATCAAAGATGGGATTAGATTTTGAATAAGTTTAAAACTAGATTATTCAAGTCATTGGCATGTAGAGATCACTTATCCACTATGTCTTGTTCTCAATCATTGTAGCTTGGCTAGTGTGACCTTGTTCCTTTCCTATTGGAAGCCTTCTAATAAACAATTTAACCAAGTTATCTCCCTAGCTAGGAAGTTCCTTTAGGGAGGCAATTTTCAAATCAATAAACACCCCAAAATTGTCTAAAACATTTGCTTCCTCCACAAAAAGGAGGGAGGTCTAAGTATCCCTTGTACCACCAAAATGGCTAATGATCCTATAGAAAAATGGATCCTTAAGTCCTTAAACTCCAATGACTTTGGGCCTACGTGATCAAAAGAAATTCTTGTGTTTTCCTTAAAACATTCTAAATGTTGGACTAACTATAGCCTAGGATATTGTTGTCTCTTCTCACATTTTTAAACCTATGGTAAGTGCTCTTTGTTGCATGATGTAGCATGCTTGAATGGATTGTCCAAACTTTTTACACCCCTTGCACTAATTTTACTTCTAATAGATCTTTCTTCATGCCAAAATCATTATGGAAATGTTGGATTTCTTGTGGAAGAAATGATTTTGCTTCAAATAGATTTTTCGTCATGCAAGAATCATTCTGAACATGTTGGATTTCTTCGTGGAAGAAAAAGAAATCTCGAATATCAAAGTACAAGGTGCTTTGAAAATGGCCTAAGAAGCTAGTCTTAACTATTTGGAGATTAGAGATTAACTCTAATCTTAGTATCTCCCTACTATCTTCTTTGTCTTCTACTTGCAAACAAGTTACTTGTATCATAAGACCTTCTTCATGGACAAAACTAATGAATGCTCTCGGGACAAGAGAGTTGGTATCCATGATTTTTCCTCCCACATGCTGAAGCAATACAAAGAAAATAATGGTTGGTTTCCTAAATTTTAAACAAACTCAACTTGAGATAGAATGTTAATTGGATCGCTTGCCAATGTTAACTAGATCCCTTGCCATCAAACATGTTTTTTTTTGCAATGATAGATCATCCACAATGCCATGTGGACAGTAAAGAGAGCTCTGTATACTAATAGAAGTTAAGGAAAATGTAACTTTGCAATAGTTTAGAGGGTTCGGCCCACTTGTTTGTGAACTATGCTAATGCTAAAAGTATATGAAGACCCATCAATAACTTCTTTTTCTCTCTCATAGGAAGCAAGCTTGAAGATAAAGAAATCCTTCTTGGAGAATGCTACAAGATGGATTTAGAGCTTGGAAGCTCTAGAGGGCCCACACTCTATGGACTATTTGGATATCCAAGAACATGAGAGTTTTCCAGAACAACTTTTCCTTTACATAATCTTGCTACCTGTATGCCCTCAACACAATTGCGCTTAAAAGTATTTGTCTCTTGCGAATGATCTTCCTTGTGATGTTTAAATCACTAGTCTAATAAAAAATTGTAACTCTTCATCTTGGAAGGAAATTTCCCTATCTTTGTACTCAAATGAAAGGTTCTATATGATGGTTGCGCTAGACATAATGTATTCTTGGTCCCAATCAGGTTTATCGTACCCAAGAGACCTGTTTCCCCATTAGAAATTGTTCCAAGATTATGTGGGTTTTTGCCGCTACACAATTTTAGAATATCTTGATTTTTATTAACATAATTCGTCATGTCTCAAAGCAAAAGAATAGGTTTTTTGTAAGAGCAAATAAATATATTGTTCAAGCATGAATAATTACCTCATGGTAAAAGCCTATTGTACATTAAACGGTACCATCCATAGCAATAGGAATATGAATATTTCAACATGCTTGCACATAGACAAATATATTCATTTTTGTTTAGTATTAAAGATGTCTCCTTGTGGGAATAAAAAGGATGTAAGAAATATAGAGGAGGCATGGAGAAGCTTGGTCACATTGTATGAGATCAATATAAACAAATTAAATGTAGACATAAGGATTGAGATGAAGACATTAGAGACGCACATGACTCCATGAATTGACTACGCTTAAGAAGCCAAAAGCATATATGATTCAAGTAATTCATAAGAAAAAAAGTAGATGATTATTATAAGGTATAGGTCTGCCTTCATGGTTTGATTCTTTCATATAAGTCATTCAAGAATTACATTTAGAACAAGGAGAAAAATATAGTTTCCATAATGATAATGAAAGATAAAAATAGTTAACACTCTAATATATGGGAAGAAATGAGTTTTGAGCATGATTTCACTCCAAAAGATGAAGATGATAAGGTAGATGTTCTTATACATGGCAATAAACAACAAGAAGGATATACAATAATTGTCGTGGATGCTTTTGACACAGGGGAGACAAAGAGGTCTTAGATATTATCAAAGTTACGATTCAGATGATAATCATCGACGATATTTCATTGTGGTAAATTGATCACTTTGATCATGACTTAGGATCAAAATTAAAAAGAAAACTAGAAGACAACAAAACAACGATGCATCTAGAAATGGAGACTATTAAGATAAACACATTATGTTTTGATGTGACATGTTCAAGCATGATGGAAGATATTCTGATTGAAGATCTGTGAGCCATGTCAAGATCCAAGATAAGTTGTTTACAAAGTTTTGAAGATGATTAATTCTTCATTTTGTTGAAGTGAGGATGAGTGTTTGATATACGCAATACTCCAACTTCAAGTGACCATAGATGACATGGTGCTCTAAGTTGTAAGGTCCCCCATTATAAGGAGAAGCCTTTGTCAGAACCTGAACATTTGTGGAACCCTAACTTGAACATTAGATGAGGGCTATGCGTAACCATTGATGGTAATAGATGGTTTTTGTGAGCCTAGTCATTAGGTTAGGTAGGGCATAAACCTCTTGGCCATAGGATTGCCATTCAAAGAAAAAGTAGAAGCCTAGAGGCGTTGCATGGTTTCCCCATAGAGCCTTAAGGGGAGGAGTGTAGTGGGGGGCATGCCCTTTTCTACTAGGTCTAGGGGGCCTATCCCCCTAATCTATTGGGGTTGAGACGGTAGGAATCCAAGTCATGGAGATATTGTCAAATTGTATTTTTTTGACTATTCTGTATCACTGAACTACATTTATCGACATGGAATCCCTTTGTAAAAGTTATATAAGCATGGCCCACATGTAGCTTTATAGAGCATTTAACACTAGTATGCCCTTCATCTAGAGTTTCGCGAGATCTCCATCTAACATACACATCGTTAGTACATAGGTGGATAGCACCATCTTTATAGCTGCATTAATCTTGGGGATTTGAGAGCTTCTATCTCTTAGTCTATATCACTCTTGGACTGTCTTTTTTTTCCTCAATTCCCTCTACTAGTCTATTCACCTATGATATTATTGCTTTCAAGGTATCAAAGGTTAAGAGGCTTTTGAGTGGTGCATAAGTATAAATGTAGAGGTTATACAGGCTTCACTGACAAAAGAGAGAAGATTTCCAAGTGGTGCATCATTATCTAGGATTGGAAATGAAGGTGCTTCATCAAGAGGAGTAGATTAGTGGAGCACAAGGAGGAGTAGAAATGATGGCAGTTATCCCAAGGTTTCAGATACACACACCAACCTTCATGTAAGGTAAAATTGATGGTATGAACTACACTCTGTGAAAGCTTAAAGTCACTTCTATCCTTGATATATAGGATCTTCTAGAGACTTTTCTTGGGATTGATGATGCTCCCTGAGAAATTCTTGATCCAAAGAATTCTAGTCGAAATTTTTCTCCTTATGCTCATTTGCCACATGCTTGGAAATGCAAAAACATAGATGCACTTTGTGCTCTACGTATACATACTACTGATAGTGTTTTGACTCTCATTCATCATATCTAGGCTTGTGAAGCATGCAACATATTGAGAAATCAATATGAAACTTGTAAAGAGAAATAGATTTAAAACTTGGACAATCAACTAGAATAGAAAGGTTTGTGCATGGGGAGACTATAAAAGACTTTATCAATCACATAAATAATCTATGGGATCAATCGACACAAGGAGGTATAAAAAAAATCAAGCAAGGATCTAGCTTGGTGTTGTCTTCGAATCTATCTACAAAAGTTTGATGGTTTGGTAACTACCTTAATACTCAAATTACACCTCAAGTTCTAACTTTTGAATTCAGTTCCTTACTCATGGATGAGGAGCTATGAGTTAAGGCAAGGAGTGGGAGCACAAAGGTGATGCTACATTCATAGTGAATGCTAAAAGAGGCAAAGACAACTCTTCAAAATATGTAGAAAAAAAAGAAGAACAAGGAAAGGATTTCAAGGGAGAGTGTTTCCATGCAAGAAGAAATCGCATAGAATTCAAGATTATCATTTTAAGAAGGAAAAAGAGAAGAATGGAATTCAAAAAGTGGCAAGGGCAATATAGATCTACCTTAGCCAATTTGGCAATGGACTTTTTGCTGGGTGAAAACTACTTGCTGACTTTGATACTCATCATCTCAAGATGCTTCTTCCTTCTCTTGTATAGAAAGGATAACTCTTTCATGATGCTCATAATGGACTACCCTTTCACCTCATGATAAAGTGGAAGCTCTCTTTCCTCCTCCACTACATGTGGTTGCTTCTCCTTACACACAACTCACCATAATCTTTCTTGCCCTAGGGTCATAAAGCTTATAAGCCTTCTTATCTTCACTATACCCTAAGAAGATATAACTGATGCTTTTGGTTTAAACTTTCATCTCTCCCTATCTTGAACATGCACATATGACTTTAAAACACTTTGAAATGCAAAAAGATGGTTTTTTACGAATGTATGCCTCTTTTGGAATCTTTCCATATAATGCCTTGGTGTAAATTTGATTCAAGATGTAGAGAGCGATGTTCACATCTATAGCCAAAACTGATTCAGCAAAACCTTTCCCTTCAACATGCAGCTTTCCATCTACATGATTGCTGGATTTTGGTGTTCTACAACACTATTGAGTTGAGCACTATGTGTCATTTTGAATGTATACTTGATTCCTTTAATGCTAAAAAAATATTCAAACTAAGTTGATGTAAACTCACCACCACAATTTGTCCTGAGTTTCTTGATCTCATCCCCGTTTCAAATTCAACAAGTTTAAGCCATTCTTTAAACTTACCAAAACCTTTAGGCTTATCACAAAGGAAGTACACCCACATCTTCCTGCTATAATCATCAATGAGTAACATGAAGTAGGAAGATCTCCCAAGGTGTGTGTAGGAATTTGCTACTGAGTCAACATGAACCAACTCTAGATGATAACTTGCTTCTTGTGAAAATATCTTCCTCTTTTGTTTCTTATCATGCAGGCTTCACATTGTTCCTTCATCTCTATAATCGATGGTGGGTGTGCAACCATACCCTTGCAATGCATCTCCTTTAGTACAACATATCTGATATGGTCGAATTCTTATGCCAAAACTTACTTGTGCCCATACTTGGCTATAAGAGCAAAAAACTCATATAGGTTATTTCCCTTTATGGCAATCCAAAAACATTGTTGTTACTATCCATAGTCTTAGTTGTTGTCTTAGGAAGAGATGCTTAATGACCTTTATCAATATAGAAGCTATTGAAAGCCAAATTTTCTGATTTTTGAAACATACAACACATTTAGAAGCTTTTTGATATCCCCATTAGAATTAATTAGAGAAATTGTACCTTCGCTGTCTACAAGACATCTTGCATTATTGCCTACCTTTACTATGATGGGTTCCTTTAGAGGTTGTTAGGAACTGTAAAGGTCTATTATTCTCATCCTTGATGAGAGCCACCACTATCCATGAGGCATTTGTTTCCAAATGTTCCGCCAAGGAGCATACTTCTTCTACTATAAACAATAACTCAAGCTCTATTCTATAGTCACTAGAACAAGTTGCAGATGGACTGAGGGGATCATAGAGAATAGAGTAACAAAGATGGGCAAATAGCCTTGATGACTAAGCTCATTCAAGAAGAAGCAATGGAACCAACAAATGTGGACCATGCACTCCATGATCCAAAATGGAGGACTATCATGCAAATCGAATACACTAATATCATGAATTGTGGAACTTGGGAGCTAGTGGACTAACCCCTAAGCATAATGTCATTGGCACAAGGCTGATGGTACTTTCCAAAAGCAAGACTTCTTGGACATGGATACTCAGAAGTTGAAAGGATTGAATTTGTGAATCATATTCCCCAATTCCAAGGATG
>MU264300.1:0-29174 GCA_020310875.1 Ceratopteris richardii
CCTCAAGTATGTCACTAAAAGTTCACTCCAGTCTGGTGTGAGAGACACGTGATACAATGTAGCATGTTCTACTGGTGGTCTTTCACAACAAACATGGCATTCTTTACACAACTTGTAGACATCTGCTTCCATCGAAGGCCAATATACTCCTAGTCTATGCAGAGTCTGTAATGTACGATATTTTGAATGATGTTGCTTTAGTGCACCTACATGTGCTAATTGCAACCAATTCGCATGTTCTGATTCATCTACACAACAAGCAAGAATCTTTTGATTATCCTGTTTATATATGCTTCCTGCTATGATTTGATATCTTTGAGACTTGGTAATCTCTCCTTCTTTGATCTTTATCCTAGGATTCTTGGGTCCGTATATCAGAATAGGGACTATAGGCTTAGCCCATTCTGGTGCTATCTCAAGATTAAACAAGTATGCATCTGGTAGATCATCCGCTACTCCTTGAGGAGCTTCTCCTGAGGTTAATCTTGAAAGGTGGTCAGCTCTAAGATGTGTCTTTCCTTTCCTGACTACGACTTCAAAATCATACTCCATGAGTAATAGAAACCAACGTATCAATCGTCCTGTGTTACATGGTTTGTTGACTAGGTACAATAGGGCTTGATGATCTGTAAAGAACTTGAACTTATTGGCCAACAAGTAGTGCCTAAACTTCTTTACTGCGTAGATCATCCCTAATCCTTCTCGTTCCGTCGTGGTGTAATTTCTTTCTGCTGCGTTCAATTGTCTGCTCGCGTAAGCTATGGGGAGATCTATGTTACCTTCATTCGTGGGTTGTGCTAACACGCATCCTATGGCATAATTGGATGCATCCACATGTACATGGAATGGCTTACTCTAATCTGGTGTAGTCAATATAGGTGCTGAGCACAAGCGTCGTTTGAGTTCATTGAATGAATTTTCACATTCATCTGTCCATTCAAAGTTGTTTAAAAGAGAGTACAAAGGCTTGGCTATGATTGCATACATGTGTATGAATCTCCTATAATAACCACAATGGCCCATAAATGCCTGTACCTCTTTCACATTAGTTGGTCTAGGTAATTCTGCAATTACCTTCACTTTTTCCTCATCCGTAGAGATTCCATTTTTTGACACATGTGTCCTAGAATTTTGCCTTGTCTGACCATGAAAACGCATTTTTCTGGGTTCAAACAAACCTGATATTCTCGACATTTGTCAAATATTTGTCTTAACTCGGGAATATGCATCTGCGTGATATTAGAATGAGCACATATGTCATTGACATATACTTCCAAACTCTTGCGTAAGAATTCCTTAAAAACATGACACATGAGTCGCTGGAAAGTGGCGGGTGCATTTGTTAAGCCGAATGGCATCACACGAAATGCAAATATGCCCCATTCAGTGGCAAAAGCCGTCTTGTGTTGGTCCTCTGGAGCAATGGCTACTTGATTATAACCTGAGAATCCATCAAGAAAGCTGTAAACTTCCTTGCCCGCAACTCTTTCCAATAGATGTTCTGTGATAGGAAGAGGATAACTGTCTCTAATCGTGGCGGCATTAACTTTTTTAAGGTTAATACACACATGCAATTTCCATTCTTCTTGGCACAACCACAATGGGGGATACCCATTCGGTATGCTCAATTTCGTAAATGAATCCTGCTTCTATCAAGCGATCTATCTCCTCTTTAATCTTCGCAGCGTAGTTATCATTGTACGTGTACGATTTCTGTTTTGTCGGTTTTGCATCTGGAGTCATAGGGATTCTATGAGAACATATATCTAGATCTACTCCTTTCAAATCTTTGTAACTCAAGCAAAAACATCTCTATATTCGCGCAATAGGGCAACTAGCTCTTCTTCTTCTTCAGTTGTCAAATCATGCCCTATGTATGTACATTTTTCTTCTTCTCCTTCTATGGCTACGATTATTTTCTTGGTTTCTCTCGGTTATCATATACTTGTCCGTCATTCGCCTTTCTATTAGGCATTCGTACCATGATCCTTCTATCTTCGATTTCATATTTCTTGAAGTTCTCGGGTACTTCAAACAAAGATTCTTCTTTTTCTGACATGGTTTCTTCTTCTTTCTTTTCTTGCCTTCACTCTTAGTAGTCACTTGAGTGGCTAACCTCACCTCATTCGTAATTTCCTCGTGTCTATGAGGGTGAGTCTCTACTTCGAAAAAATATTCTTCTTCTGATGCAAAAGGTGGGTCCATGATAATTGATTCTAAATCAAAATCACTCGCATCCTCAAATGCATCAGTGCTAGGTTCACATTCTTCTAAAATTGCATCGCTCGTGATTGGCTCTATCGTGAAAACTGAAATGTCATAGCCATCCTCGTCACAGTGGGGTGTCCATTGTTCTTCATTGATGGCTACATCCATGGTTGCTAGGATTTCTACCCAACCATGGGGTTCAAACTCTTTGTCTGGAAATACTACAGGTGCATAAGCTGGATCTTGAAGGGTTCGTGGATGTTGTTCTGCACCTAAGGTCCTGGCTTCTAACCTTTCTTCCTCTTGTTTTTGCTACTTTACACATCCATAATGAGTATCCTCATGCAACCAAGATGGATCTGATTCAAATGAGTGCACGGATTTTGTTTCTACTGGTGTCTTATGGATGGTATTCCATTGTATTGGGGGTACATCTCTATGTGAATAGTCTTTAAGGTTGACTTTGGTAGGTCACTCCTAAATGTTGCAAGTACAAAGAATTAGTTCCCCAATCTTGTACAATTTGCAACTGACACATGAATGGTCGTCCCAATATCATCTCATAAGCATGATTTTGCAAAGTCACAAATGGCGAAAGTATGCTCAAATTCTACACCACAAGTGGTGAGAGATATGCCTTCTAGTAAGCCTAATGGTTTTTCTATGTGTCCGTCAGCCATTTGTAGCTTCATCCTGGAGGGTCTTAATGCTGGCTTACCCCAACGTTTCCATAAAGCGATGGTAGCTATGGCTACTCCGGCTCATGAATCTAAGATGGCTTTCGTGGTGTAGCCCTGATGGGTTATTGGAAGATAAGTGTTACCTTCCTCTCCTTCGCTTACATCTCCAATCTTTTCTACGGGTATTTCCGGTACCTTCTTATGTGATCCTATTTGTGAGGAAGTAGTAGCAAGCTCGGGGAATTGATTTGCTACATGTTTCCACAATTCTGGTTTTATCTTCAGCAACTCCTCTAGAGTGAGGTTACATTGTACTTTGGTATTCTTGATCACTTCCATGTTTCTAGGGATTATTGATTCTTCATTCCTCACTATTATCGTGGGTGCTCTCATACTAATAGACTTTGCTTCCCAAGGTCCTGTGAACTGAGGTAATTCTTGTAAAGAATTAGATTCAAAAGCTGTGTGTTCACTCAGTTGCTCCTCCTCTACCTCATTGTAAATAGAGGGAATGTCTTGGGGAAATTGTTCCTGCAATTCATCTATTTCTTGAATAGGAGGATGGGTTCCTTGTTCCTTTCTCCATTTCTCTTCTTGGATTTCTCTCAAAAATTCATGTGAATATTTATGTATGGAAGACAAATTTTCTTGACTTTCTGTATTGGGTACTTGAGACAGGGATGATGCATTCCTTTCCTGTGTCTCTGGGACAATAGGGTTCCTATGCTGATCCTTTCTCTCTTTGCTTTCAATCAAATATTCTAGCCTCTCCATTAGTCCTTGAAAATGTAATTCCGGTTTTGCCATGTTATTCCAATTAAGATATCTAGAGGCTTCGAACAAAGCTTGTGCTAGTTCTACCATCTTCATGCACAGTTTAGTCCTCTCAATTTCTAGATCAGCTCGTGGGTAGTTTTTACTCATTTCAGCTACCTGAGGTCCCTCTTTTAATCTAGCCTGATATGCACGAAACATCATGTCTAGATTTTCTGGTATGGGTTCTGCTAGAACTGATCCTGATTTCTGAGCTGGATTCTCTTGATTCAATTCCTGTGAAGTCAATTCTAGGATTTTGGCTCTAGACTCCTTCAAACTTCCTTCCAACTCAGTTATCTTTTTACTCCACTTTCTCTTTATCCTTTCTCTAGAATCTCTCCAAGATTTTGTCTTTTTACTGCTAGATTCTGCAACTTCACTACTTCCAACTACTTTCTCCTGATTAAGCTGTTGGTTCTGTAAGAGCGTCTGGGCTCTTGTTATAGCCTGGATAGGCACGTATGTAGGGTTGGATCCATCTGTGTTGTTCACAATACCTATCACGTTGATCGGTGTCACATTCGAAGCATTAACAGGGTTCTTAGGACAATCTTTGATTATGTGCTCTTTGCCACAATCGGCACAAAAGCCTTGGATGTTATAGTACTGTGATTGTCCTGTTATCGGAGGATGTGGACAATCCTTATGAAGTGATCTCCTTGGCACCTAAAGCATGGTCCTCTAGGGCCATGTGGTCTCTGTTGTCTTACTTGGGGCCGTGGATTTGGGTTTGTGTACATCACATTAGCATAGTCTGGCTCCCAACTAGGTTCCACTGGTGGACTATCATAATGATATGTTTCTACGTGTTCTGGTGACTCCGTGTAATAAGCGGGTGGACTATCTACATGCGTAGAGTCAAAGCTGTTTGAGTGTGGGTCACTCTCTGTGATCAAAGGTGAAGAAGGCACTAAAGCCCTACTTAGGTTCTCTTCTGCAGCAGCGTATTTGACTGAGATGACATTCGCTGGTGGGGGTGGCTGCTGAGCTAAGACGGGTTGAGGTCTCTGTTGAGCCTCGTATGGGTAGTTCTGAGGAGGCCTATAGTAATAAGGCTGAGCATTGTATTGGCCTTGATACCTACCTGGCTGTGCGTATGCTTGCGGGTAGTTCTGTCTCACGGTCTGTTTGTTGTATGGGCAGTCCTGAGCCGTATGATTCGTGTATCTTCTCTCAATTGTACAGTATTGGCCACTAGGGTTGGCTTGAGGTTGTGGTGCATTGGGGCACACATTTGCCAAATGATTTCCACCACAGGTGTAACAATGCTTGTTTGTTAGCACCCTAGGTTTACTAGAAACTCCTAGTTTCTGGGCCACTTTTTCTGCAAGGTCTTCTATTGAGCTAGACAATTTTGTGGATGCTAGAGATGAACAGTCTGAGTCCTTATAGACCTTTGAGAGTTCCAACTCATCTCCTAAGTTGTCCTCAATGTCTATACAAATTCTTATACATTGCTCTAGCGTTCTGGGTTCTTTTAGGTACACGTAGGAGCGTAGTTTAGAGCTTAACAAGCCATCTAGAAACAATGACACTTGCTTGGCCTGTGAGGGTAGCTCTTGCATTGGACATCGTTCAACATATTGTCTAAACCTACGTCCTGCCAGTCTTACTGTTTCTTGAGGGTTTGTTTAAAGCTATGAATCAACGAAGACGTGTCATGTCTAATCCCACTTTTAGAGAATTCAGTGATGAATGACTCTAAAAAGTGATGGATGTCTCTAAATTGCCTTTGTTGCAAAGGTTGGAACCAAGTTAAAGCTGTATTCTTTAACGTTAGTCCAAATGCGTTGTATTGCGTGAACATGTCTTCAACTTGTTTTGCTCTTAGTACTTGCTTGAATTCTGCGACATGGTCATAGGGATCTCCTGTCCCATCAAAATAATTCTTCATTGATTTTACTAATTGAGTGGGTCTTAACATTCTTGCATGTTCACGTGGTCTAGGTAGAGGAAAATCATCTCTACCACCTGGTATTCCATGATCTCTTTGTCTATCCGCTCTATTAGTGTCCGTGGTTGTTCTATCTCTCCCTACGGGATGAGTGAAGCTTACTTCGGGTCTTTCTTTATTTTCTCTCTTTGATTTCCATGGGTTGATGATGTTCCTGCCCCTTGTTGACTTGTATTCATGTTCGTTCTAGATGGAGGGAATACCATTTCACCTCTCCATGTGTATGTGTTTTTTAGCGTGGTTAGGCACCACAAAGACTCTTTCTGAAGTCTCATCCAGGTATACAACCTTTCCAGGTGTATCCGGGTCCTTGAACTCGTATATCGTGATGATACCTACCTCACTAAGTAGTTTTGTCTTGTATCTCCAAAAGGCTTCATCAATTTCTTTATTTACAAACAACTCTATGCTTCTGTTGTCCTGAGGGATCCATTCTGGGATTAGTACTCGTGTCAGTACAGATTTCCCTCTAGGTGTTCTAGGCTCTTCTAATGGTTCTTTTCCTTGAGATTTAGTTTCCGTCTCTAGCTGAATCACGCCAAACTCATTGGTATTGTTTGGCTGCGTACTTAAGATGTACATTGTTCCTTCCTTGTCTATGTACGCGTCTCTCTCAAATTTCACCACTAGACGTTCCAATCCAATGGGTTGATCGGGTTGTGCATTTGCACCACTTGCCTTCGCAAACCATCCTCATAGATGCGAGCACCTAATCGGTTGGTTCGGAGAAACTCTAGTTGTGTTCTATAGGGTCCTTCTGGTTTTTCTAAGTATGCTACATTTGACCCTACTTCTGGTCTTTCTGTGCTAAATGCCATTTCTGAATCACTAGTGTCTGAGCTCTCGTAGGGGTAATTACTATTCAATTGCTGAGCCCACGAATCGAGCAGTAGTTCTTACACTTGCCTCTGATGATCTAAGGCTTCGTCGGTCTGACTTACCTATATGTTTGCCCGATCTAAGGTTCATTAATTTTCTTCCTTGCACACTCAGTACACGCTTAGATCGTCAATGATTCGTTGTTATTACTTTCTTGATTCTTTTTAGATTTCTTTAGATTCTTGTCTTAATGTATGCGTCAGGAATTCGACTTTCCGTGGTACTTTGAGTTCTCGTTCCGTCAGACTTATGTTCTTTCCTTTAGATTTTCGTGTCACACACCTTTACTTTAGTCTTGAACTTGATAAATTTAATTCTCTTGAACTTGAGGCGTTCCTATCGTCTTTAATCCACAATACTACCGTTTATCCTAGGCTACGAATTGACTGAGGGGGTTGAGTAATCTTCCAACCTTGAGTCAGCTTTTCTGGTTGCTCTGCTTCCTAAGAAGCCGCGCTTCCCAAGCTTTATGCCCTTCACTGCCTTGCTTTGGTTGCCTTTGATTGCCCTTGCTAGACCTGGAAAAATTCAATATTACACCAATTCACAGTTGGATGATCAAGCACTTGAGTATATACACCTTTTAAGTCCCTTCCCTTTTGCCCAACTTTTCAATGTTTGCCCCCTGGCTTCCTAGTCTCAAACTAGGTCAACCTCAAAATAGCTTATCTAAAAAATAGTACTCGTTAAGAGCTTTCTAATGAGCTATTAAGCTCAAAAAACGGACTTCGGATGAAAAAGTTATGACCGTTCAGGCCCTGGGGGGTAAAAACTGACAAACAGGTTTTTCTCCAAATATGGGCTAAGGGGTCTCCTATGAGTCTAATCACCCAAAAATTTCCCAAAAATAGCCCCAAAATTGGCCAAAAAATGAAACCCTAAAATTTGCGATGAGGGTGCACAATCGCGATGGCGTGAGACAATCGCGATGGTCTAGGACCGTCGCGATGGCGTGAGGGTGAACAATCGCGATGGTCTGAAGTGCACGGTCGCGATGGTCCAAAAGTGAGCAATCGCGATGGCGTGAGTGTGAACCGTCGCGATGGCTCAATCAGGCGGACAATCGCGATGGCGTGAGTCAACGGTCAACATGAACAATCGCGATGGTCCAAAGTGAACCGTCGCGATGGTCACAGATGCGATGGCTTGAGCCAATCGCGATGGTCCGGGCGCGATGGCGTGAGCCAATCGCGATGGTCAAAAATTTGAGTTGTCGCGATGGTCCAACTTGTCACGTGGCATCGTCGGCGCGATGGCGTGAGCCAATCGCGATGGTGTGTGGTCAACCGAATAGTCGCGATGGTCCGCAAACCGTCGCGATGGTCCAAATGAACCGTTGCGATCGCGTGAGACCGTCGTGATGGCGTGAGACCGTCGCGATGGTCCGGCCGAGCCATCGCGATGGTGTGAGCCTATCGCGATGGTGTGACACAATCGCGATGGTTTGAGACCGTCGCGATGGTCCACCAAAGTATGATTTTTTGCAATGCAAGTATGGATTCCTAGAGGCGCAAGTGTGCTCTACACGCTGGTGTGGTCGCCTTCTTCAAATTCCGAACTTTGCAGACTATCGCGATGGTCTGACACAGTCGAAAATTTCTGACAGAAACTGAGAATTTTACCTTTTCCAAGCTTTCCTGATGCACTAGAGCTCTGTACCTGCAAGAAAACTCAAGAAAACAAAAGTACACACAAGCACAAAAGCTCTCTCTCACTCTCTCGCATGCACAAATGAGGGGAAATGAGGAGAATGGGTGGATATGGTGAATTTTCTGATTTTTTTGGAGATGAAGATGATGATGCGGTGATGAAGATGGAGTGTGGGGGAGGTGAAAAACACTAAAAACTAAGTAAAAACAACAACAAAAACTGAAATTTTTACCTTCCAACGCTACTTCTTGCTATACTCTTACCATCACACATTCGTCCTAGACTCGATCCCCGGCAATGGCGCCAAATTTGGTGTTGCTCTAGCACAATGGTGAGAACCACGTTAAGAAGCTTCACCTCCTTAATTGTCAATCCGCAGAAGAGATAGGAGTGATATGAAGATCGTGAATGTGAGATGAAGTGAGAGTGAAGGTGAGAAGCATAGAGATGCACACACACATACACACACACAACGAAGAGACAAGCAAGGCACAATGGAAGGTGAGAAATTAACTCTATTACTCAAGAACACTCTTACAAGTTCAAAATAGCTCTAAGCTCTTCTCTACTCAAACAAGCTAACCTCAAAAATGAGCTCTCTAGCTCTTTTTATAGTTTCTAGACTAGTTTTGACTGGTTTCACATCTAGTGACTGGCATAGTTAAAAAATTAGGTCCTAGATGCTATTTGGAAGGGTAAACGGTGTCTAAAAATAACGAAAATTGATACGCTTGTTCTACCTAAGCTCCTCAAGCTCGAGGACTCCTCGGCTTGCACAAAATGGAGCGAGAAATTAAGAAAAGGGTTTTTCTATGTTACATATGTTACATTAGTAATAAAAATCACTGTTGGAGGTTTTTTGAAAAGTATTTCTAAAACATGATTCTTTGAAAAAAGATTCGACTGGCTCCCTGCTCTGTCGTTACATGCTTCCGCATCTTCTATGCCTCTGGCTGCTTCCAACAGTAGGTACCTTCATTAAGTGTCCCTTTGAGATACTTGATTACTCTCTTTAGAAAATCCATGTGGGGCCTTCTAGGTGAGTGCATGAACTAACTAAGGACTCCCACACTATGTGATATATCTAGTCTCGTGTCAATAGCATATATAAAGCTACCAACTAACCTTTGATACTCTTTAGTATCATCAATCTGCTCATCTTCATAAACACTAAGCTCATGGTTCAACTCCAAAGGTATACCTGCAAGCTCTGTGTTCTCCATTTTGATCTTCAGAAGTAGTTCTTGAATGTATCTTCTTTGATTTACATACATCCCTTCATCTGTATAAATCACTTGCATACCTAGGGAATATGTGAGATCACCTAAGTCATTGATTTTGAACTCCTCTTGAATGTTTCTCGTGATCCTTTGAATGCGATTTAGATCATCACGTGTCATAATAATATCATTTACATGTACACATAGATAGATAACCTCATTATGATTCCTTTTGATGAATAGAGAACGATCTGAGTTGCTAGGTTTGAACCCTTGATCTTGAAGTATATATCCAACCTGTAATGCCAAGCTCTAAGAGCTTGTTTCAATCAATACAATGCTTTCTTAAGTCTACAAACATAAGATGTATGGTTAGGGTTTTAAAAAGCTCGTGGTTGTGATATGTATACCTCTTCATTTATCCAACCATTTAGGAATATATTTTTCACATCAAGTTGGAGGAGTCTCCAATTTCTTGCAAAAACTACACTTGTCAATGTTCTGATTGTAGTTATCTCTGCAACAACTAGTGAGAATGCTTCCTCATAGTATATACCATGAGTTTGTGAGCATCCTTTGGCAACTATTCTTACCTCATACCTAGAAATTGATCCATTTAAATTCCTTTTGACTTTATATACCCATCTGCAACCAATTACCTTATGATTGGATGACATTGGAAACAAATCCCAAGTGTGGACCTTATGCAATGCATATATTTCTTCTTTGAAGTTATGTCCACCTCTACCTCTATTGCTGCCATATCCACCTCCTCCACTTCCTTTCTGCTCTTCCCATTGAACTAGCAATTCTGAGTGGTGTGGTTGGTCTTATCACAGATGGTCCAAGGTTGAACATTATAGACTTTTGTCTTGTCATGCTTTGGTCATTTCCTCTTGCTTTTCAACTTGCTCTTGTCTGCAAAGTTGGCTTGGGATCTCTCCTCTTCATCTTCTTCCTTCTTCTTTCCTTTTAGCTTCTTGTCCTTCTTATCTACATATAGAGCACTAGTTGAATTAATGTGATAGGATTTACCTTCCTTTATTCTATTGTTGGACTCTTGATTGAAGACTTGTCCAAGAAAGATGTTGAAGTGTGGAATTTACACATCCATGATGAGATCATTGGTTGTAGTGAAAGATTTCCATTGCTTGTCACCTCTAATCCCATTGACAATTGGCCTCATGATGGCTTCTTATTCAATCAGCTCTCTAATGGATGTCAATTCATCACAAACCTCCTTGACCTTTGTAACAAACTCAGTGATGGTTTGTTTTGGAGTCTTCTTCATCTGGTTTAACTTATTCCAAATATGGTTCTTTCTCGCTTTTGTACTAGAAGAAAAGAAATTCTCTAGGGCATCCCAAGTCTCTTCATATGTCTTCCATCCTCTAATATGTGGTAATAGAAAATCAGAGAGAGAGATTTATGTATGACTTTGCTTGAGCATCCCTTGCACATCAAAGTGTGATCTTGTCTATTTCTTCTTGAGTAGGTCCGCCTTTGGATCTTGGAATAGGGATTGCTTCATCACCTAATACAATCCTATATGGATTTCTTCCTTGCAAATAAGCATCCATTTTGATTTAACAAGTAGCATAATTGTGTCTATCAATCTTCTCAATCATTTATGAAAATCCATTTCCCATCTAGAAGTTTCTTTGATACCACTGAAAGAAGTTGGAGAAGCTTGTAGAGCTTTGGAAAGTTGAGTTGCGAAGTGGTGAAGTTGGTCTAGCAAACCATCATAGGACCAGCCCTAACTCTTTAGATATGTAAAGTAGACCTTGTGGGCTTGTGTTTAGTGCAATAAAACCCAATAGGTAATCTGAAACATCAACAAGAACAACTTGATGCAAAATAGATAACTTGCACCTTGACTAGCTCACAAAAACCTTCTAAAAATGGATGCAAGCTATGACTTCAAACATTGAAAGCAGTCAGCATAGTTACAATTGGAAAACTTTCTCTTAAGGGAGTGTCATACATAGGGTCAGCTTGCAAAAATGCATAAAATCCCTAATTTATAACAAAAAATGAAGGAGCAATCACCTTAACACTAATTGGATATCATCTCGATTTTTTAGGGATGTGCAAGCAATGACCCCAAGACTGTACAACTCAAATTTCTCTAAACTTATTGAACAAATGACTTGAAAATTTGTAAAGATCTAGTTATAAGTTTCCAATGAATTCTTAAACAATTGATTTGGAGCTTTGTAGAGAGAGGAGCAACCTCTACAAGTTGATTGATTCTGAGGAAGGAGTAGAGAATAGAAGTGGCACTAAGCAATGATCAAAGAGTATATGTATTGCTTCAAATTAACACTCTACTTAATGTAAACATGTTTTGGAGTCTTTATATAGACTCTTGAGGATGATCATGCCTTTTCTTCATGAATTTGAATTCAAAGTTAAGTGGGTTTCGTAGTTTAGGTTGATTGGAATCTTTTCCTACAATCTAGGAAAAGAGAAAGTTGAAGTCACATCTACTTCTTGATTAATTGATTGAGAATCAATCTCAACCACTTATAACTTGTGTATTTTAGGACTTTTACTCTTGTCTTTTACAAATTTAAATACCTTGAAGCTTAGAAGAAATGTTCATAAGTGATCAACCAATTAATACAAAGAAATAATGTGCACATAAGTTCTATTCTTCAATTTACATATATGGCATCATCCAATTGATAAATTTGATGAAGAGCAAATCCATCTCAAGCATAATGAAAGCTTAATATTCCAATAGTGTTGAGCAAGGGTTGGGAAAAATGCATTGAATGAGGGTGCAAATAAGAACAAAAAAATATAGAGTAGAACTCAAATAAACCAACCTTGACAATGATTAGACTCCTCCCAAAATTCAAAGATGACAATATCCTTTATCACTCATAAAGAGATGATGTACTTTTGAGATGAAAATGAAATTTATCAATAACCTTTGAATGGAAAGGACATAATTTGATTATAGAAAAGGAGCTAAAAAAACCTAAATCCAAATGACTATATTGTTTCAAAAAAACAAATTGTGCTTGGTGAGGACAAATGTATGGAAATGAATGGATTGTTTATTTATTACTAGTGCATGATGCATTAGACACCATGATTAATTTTGGTTCGTGATTGCTAGTATCCAAAGAGTGGAGAATAAAAACTTATTAACATCCAATAGGTTCTGGAATAAATGTTTTTGAATGTGAAAACATGTGAAGGTCCAGACAGGACATTGAGCCTCTTGGAGTACATTCACATGATTCTCACAATTGAATATGAATACTAGAATCTATTAAGGAACAAAATCAATGCTTCAGATGACCTAAAGACTTGCCTACTAATCAATGAGGATCCCCCCACTTGAAGGGTCTGAAGTGGCACAATGGAAACAAGATGGAGGATATTCTGCGAATTATAAGAAATCCAAAATTTCATCATTCTTTAAACAAGAGGAAGTTCATGAATTGAACCTAGATATGGAATTGCAAGCTCAACAATCTCTCGTACTCACTTATTGAGAATACAAAATGGGTCCTTATGTGTATATTCTCCAATGTGGGATATGGACCAATGTCAAGGGTGATAAAATTTTGGTGCTCATAAAAGGTATGAAATTTGGCAAAGCGGGTCCCTACTGAGTCCCTTCCTAAACATGCTTAATGAAATGAGGAGAAATATTATCTTCTCATTCCTTTACAAGCTAGGTGGCACTATACCACTCATCCACTATTTCTTAAAACACAATGTTCAAGTATTCTGAGTGATGGATAACACACCCAATTTTATAAGCTCATTTTGACTAAAATGGATCTTTTCCTTGTTCATCCTTGATTTTTCCTAGATTAACACTTAGATCATATCCTTGTTCCTGCATGTCTAATCTTGCTGGAGAAACTTAAAGATTCAAGACTTCCTTGAACCAAAGACTTCCTTGAGGAGTTGGCATTATTTGGTAGACCATTATTCTAGGTCCTTATTGAAGTTCATTGTTCATCTAAGCTTAGTAGGTTCTACCAAAGAGAATTAGTACTACCTATCTTGAACCAAGTTTGGTTCCATCCCACCCAAGAAAGTTATGTAAGCTAACCTCAAAGGTCACCCAAGCTTCTCAAAGAGAAACAAAACATTTTTTCTTTAAACAATTCCTTCAAATCCACATAATAATTGAGAAACAATACTTATCAAGCCATCAAGATGACTTCTCTCTAGATCTTCTATCTATTGTATGCTTTTAGTTCCAAGGTCTTGCACCAAAACATACCTCTTTCTTGGAAGCATATCCAAGACCCTTCAAGGAACTTGCTGACCATTCTTGAGTCATTTGTTCGCATTATCCAAAAATTAAAAGAAAAATATTTTATAGATCATTCCATCATTCAAGGCTTTATACTTGAATCGGATTGACTTTTAGCAAGATCTTCATTTTGAGAGTTTATTTTAAAAGATTACATAAGTTTTTAATCCTCTCCTTATACAAATTTAGTATGCAATCTGAAATTTGGGATTTATTATACATTAATGAATACATATTCTTTGAGAGGATAAAAGATAGCCTTATCTAAGGTAAATGTAACTTTTTTCCATTTAGTATGTTCTAAGTGCAACCAAGCCTACTCAACTGGTTTGAGTAGGTTCATCTTTTTACCTTTTACATATCCTTGTATTATTTTTTACTATGTGAGTGTTCTTGTAATCAGAAGTATATTTCTAAAATCTTCTCTAGTGTAGTCAAAAAGCACAATTTAGTGCCCCCTTGACATTTTGGTAGGACTAAGGATGTATGTCGCCAAGCCCTCCTTATATAGGTGTTCAAGGGCGATTATCAAAGGTTGTTACGAGCTGATGATGTCATCCATGATATCAGCGATCTAAACAGGACCTCTAGATATCAAAATTTAGTAAGTAGATAGTTGATCTTAAGGTTTTGCCATGTTCTTGATGCAATGGAAGCATTGATTTCTCCAAATTCTTAACCAATGATGAGATATAGAAGTCACATGGAAAATGAGGTTCAAGATGGTTTCCTTTGTCATGATAGCTTATATCAAGGTTTGTATCAAATCTCGAGTCAAATCAAGGCTCCTTCTTCAATCCATAGAGCTACATCCTTTATTTTTTTCTAACTTTTATTGTTCTCTCAATGCTCTTTGATCATTCTCTATGATCCCAAATTTCATGTTTGAATTCCCTGGAATCATATACAAGAGAGCGAGCAATAAGGTTTCTAATTCTCATGGAAAGCATTTTTGTTTCTCAAAGTTTATTTTGGTCAACCATTAATCAAATTTTATGGATTCTTTAACTAGAAGATTCCATAAAACATATCCAAATGGTCCTATCTTTAACCATGTTGAAGAGAGGACCATCTACATAAGAAAAACCAAAAGATTTAAAGATGAAATATGTTGAAGAAGAGGTTAATTATATGATGAATTCATCAGTCAAGCTCAACATCATGCTTTATTTCATAGAGCAAACAAGTTAGAATCTATTTTAGTGAGCATGGCATCTGCCTTTGAACAATTAAAAACCTGATTCATCACTCTAGAGACTACTATTTCTTCTTTAATTACCAAAAAAGAGCTTGAATGTGAAGGTTCCCATGAAACGTATGTCATGGTTAGAAGAGAATCGACACCCACTATGCCTCTTACCACTTTAAAGGAAAAGCATCCTAGGGATACACATTTGCTTAAGGATTTGAATAAACCTTCATTTATGGGGAATGATAGAGATAGCAATAAGGATGTAGTGTACAATTTTCTATAAAAGTGGACTAACTTGCAAAAGGAGCCCCACATGAGTATCGATTGCTAGAAGTGAGTCTTTCACTTGGACCACATGCATACAAATGGTAGAAGAGTCTTAAACAAGTCAAAGCTATTCCAACGGATTGGAATCGTTTTGAAGATCTTTTTCTGAAATATTTTTTACTTGAGAATGAGGAAGAGTGTAATTAGGATGGGTGGGATAGAGAGATGCAGAGAGGTAGACCTCTATCAATTTATCTCTCACATTATCAAAAGATTGTTTTTAAATTAAAGGATCTAGATCATCTCCAAGAAACAAGAGGGTTTGTGAGAGGGCTTCATAAGACCATTAAGATTGAGGTTTGATGATGGAATGCTCCTAAAACATTAGAAGAAGCTAGCATGTATGCTTAGTTGTATGAAGACTATAGTCCTAAGGAAATGGATGTAGATCAAAGATTGAGACCTGCACAAGTGACTAAGTTCAAGAAAAGGGTAATCCCATGTGAAAAAAAATTCATAGTACAAAAACCAAGAGGGCCTAGACTATGTACAAATTGGTTTGAGAAGGCCAAACATGAAAACTTATGCTTCAGGTATCTATTTCCTAACCACTCTAAGTGTAATTTTCGAGTATGTAAGGGAGAAGATAAAAAGCAAGGACTAAGGAACACCACAGTCTTATACAATGGCAATAACGTGGTCCATCTTGTGAAGGCGCTTCCCATTTATGGTAGCGACTTTGGACAACATGACTTATTAAACTTCATGGTCCTGTGTTCAAGACTATAGCAAAAATCATGAGTTGATGATTTTGCTACTCATAACTTTATTAATTATGCTCTCATCGAAAAGTTAAAAATTCCCCAATAGCCTAATGCACATAGATACATAGTATCCCTAATGCAAGGGGAAGATAAGAGAATATGGGATACTATGATATACAATTTGGAAATCAAGATACAATGGTCTACATATCATTTGGATTTCCAAATTATGAATATGGAAAGAACAAACACAATATTGGGCAAAGAATGGCTTTGGGAAGTAGGGGAGACACTTAAAAGAAGTTATCAAAAAAATACTATTGAATTTGTTAAAGATGGAAGTACTTTTTTTATTCGACGTGAAAGAGATGTACCCATTACACCCCTTATCTAATGCATGCAGTTAGATACTCTTTTTTAATCAAATGATGTACAAGATATTTATGCATTGTTAACTTTATATTTTCATCAGATTCTTGATGATTATGACATTCCATATGTATCTATTGATTATCATAATGTAGCTAACAAGACTTTCTATTATTCGTTTTTGCAAGAAAGTGTGGTTAAAGGTTTTAAGCAAATAATATTTGAATATAAATATGTATACCAAAGGGATTACCACCTTTTAGGGGAGACATTGACCATGTCATTGATTTAGTTGTTGATACTAATCCTAATTGTAAACCTCCTTACAGATTTATTTTAGCACAACATGAGGAAATAAAAGTCAAATATAGGATTATTTAGCTAACGGCTCATTAGACCGAGTAATTCTCCATGGGCAACGTCAATGCTCCTAGTTAAGAAAAAAGATAGCGCTATGAGTCTTTTTATAGATTATAGGGCATTGAATAAGGTTACCATTAAGAATGGATTTCCGATGCCTCGATTGGATGATTTATTTTCTTAGTTGCATCAAGTTGGGTACTTTACTAAGCTTGATTTAAGCTCAGGGTCTCATCATATTAGAGTAAAAAATCACATAAAGAACCCAAACCATTCTTTATAATAGCATCAAATTTTGCCTCCATAGAAACCATCCAATTTTACTATTTTTTATCTTTCATCAAACGAGACAAGCAAATTTGCATCATAAATGCTTCACATAGTCATTGCATAACAATCTAATCCAAAGGAAACATCAAGAGAGCCAAAATTATTGTGATAAGCTAAATATGCATCTAAATTATTGTCTCTCAATGTCTATACCAGTCATTTTGGCATAGATTGTCTCATCAATGTATGTATATCTCCATCAAAAAATGAATAATATTTATCCTCATCTGAATTGCATTTATTGACAAGATGCCTCACTAAGTGATACAATTTGACTCTCCACGAATGAAAAGAGGCTAAAAAGTTTCATATACATCCTTTTAACTCACCAATATCTTCTTGATACATGAAAGTAGAGGTTGAAGTGTGACATCCATAAAGACTACAGCTTGACTAACCAAAATATATTTAGTTCGTGGTTGATACAAATCATTGTCTTCACTTTCGAAAATTCTACCGAGTAAAAATACATTTCAAAGCCCGATCATTCAAATTTTTGTGTTTCTCATGCATTAATGCATATGCCAAATCAAAATGCAAATGGTTGATCGATTGCATCCATGCCTAGCCTCACAAAGAATGATAGACAGTAATGCTTTAGTACAACACCTTTTACGTACATATGTAGCACACATCATAGCCTTAAGCCACAAGCTATGAGGTATTGCTTGATGTTTAACCATACACCTTGTAATTTGCATGAGGGATCTATTTATAATATCAGCAATACCCTATATATATATATATATATATATATATATATATATATATATATATATATATATATATATATATATATATATATATATATATATATATATATATATATATATATATATATATTTGTGTGTGTATGTGTTTGTGTGGAAGTATACATTGGTATTTTATCACAGGCTCATGAAAAAATGGATTAATTTTAGAAGATGTATAGCATTACCCTCTTGATCAAAATGCAGGTTATCTATTTTACATGTTCATATAGTTTTTTCCATAACCGAGAATTGTCTGATGCACATACAAACTTTGAAATTTGACTAGAGTTGATAAACCAATGCATGCCTAGAATCGGATGATGTACATTAAAACTTTGAAATTTGACTGGATTTGATAAACCCATGCATGCCTAGAAAAGTCATCTATAAAATTCATGAAGTATGGATAATTACTAGAATATGATTCCTACATATGATCACGTTCATCACTATGAACACACTGCAAATTACACTCAACTCTTATCATACCATCTTTTACATAAAAATAATGTTTCATCTTAACCCAAATGCCCTCAAATACATGTTTGGCTATTGCTTCAAGTTTAGGCAAAGAGGACACCACATCACTTCTTTGCAAGCATTGCAATTTCACAACAATCGAAGGACTAATGCGTGCAATCTAAAGTTTTGTATCTAAGATGGACTAAAAACCTTGAATTCAATATGCATAATCCTCAATAAATTCTACATAGTTTGTGAGCTCATAGAACCCATAATATAGCAAATTAAATGCAATGATTTTATGACCATCTAATAGATCATGAACTTTATACCTATCATCATCATAATTTACTACCAAGTGAATATTGGGTAGTGCTTACACTAATAAGATATTCTTCTTCATCCTTAGCACACATAAATTATTTAATAGTATAAATGTTATACATTAGGAATACAATGGAATATTTTTCTGCACTTTTGTTGCTTTTGCATATGACATTATTCCAAATAGGAGCAAGCCCTTGTGAGATAAAGAAACTATGCTAAGAGATGATATGTGTAGTTGCACCAATGTCAAAGAACCAAATATTTGGGTCCACAATAGATATAGAATGATCATCAGATGAAGGACCATTGTGTAATAAATGTCCATCGTTCATTCGACACTAGGTTAGTACATTGATTTTGAAAACAAGAAGTTTCTCCAACAATTCTTGCCCTTCTTCTTTCTATGCTAAGAAAAAATTTTTAAGAAATTTATTTATAATATGATCATTAACCTTATAGTTTTACTTGGAAGGTTTTTCTTATCTAATTCCCTGTTATCTATTTTACTTCTTTCATTGCACAACATTTATAGGTTTTCACTTACTATATATTCAAGGAAGAGTCTCATTTACCCTCTCCCTTTTGACTAGCAACAAAAGCTTGATCTGCAACATGTATAAGACTTTTTTTGCCTAAATTCATCTTATTATAGAAATAAAGTCTCTTCAAATTTTCAGACATTTCATTATCAATTAAAGAGTACAAAAAACTCTAATAAGAATCAGAAAACCTATTCGAATAGTCCACACAAATGAACACTTTGGTAAAATATCATACTCACTATTCCCTCTTACCTTCAAATCTTTGATCTTTCTAAGAAAATTGTCTACAGAATTACCTTCATTCATATGCTCACTCTCCACCTATTTTCAAAGATAAGCAACATGGACTCCATTTATTCCTTCGTGCAATGTAGCAAAATTATACCACAGATCCTTAGCTATCTTGCATGAGCGAAATGAGGGATAACGGAATGCTTGAAAAACAAAGAAATCATTGCATATGTATGTGAATATATACCATCCCATCGAATTTGCTCTACAATGGTTGGGGGTGTTGGTGACATACCTAATGTTGTTGAAATAAGAGCTACAAGAGGACTTGAAATAGGAACTAGACCAAAACTATAACCTGCAACATCTCATCCCCACTTGAATCATCTACATTATGAGCATTTGTAGCCATCTCAAGAGCTTTTTCAACACATTGCACTTATCTAACAATATATTTGCAACTAATAGATCTCATATCATGGATGCCCATAATGAATAATTTGAGTCATTTAGCTTATCCTCGATAGCCAACATACAAAATACATACATTATCCTTAATAATGGCTAGTGATTGTACCTGATGCGAAATAACAATTGTTTGTTGAAAAAGTCAAAAAAAAAGTATCATTTAGTCTTTCACTATGTCGGTACATATGGCAAGCCCAAGTGCTGAACCATAGATCATGGACTTCACTGAACTTTAAGTGTAGACATGTGTACACAAATGTATTCTTAGAAGTGATTTCCAAGGTTAAAAGTCATATCATTTTTATCCACTTGTAAGAGACTCTATGAAGGGAGAATCTCGAGATTATAATGAGAGACAAAACCCATGACTTCCATTTGAATTCAACTTTAAGTGGACTCTTAAAATTAGGGAGAATATTAGGGGAGGTCTATCAAACAATCACTTTCAAAAAGTGTACTTATGCATTGTTTCTTTTATCATGTGATATCATCAGTCTTTTTACTTACATTGGAGTGTGCATTGCACTCTGAGCTATTGAATTAGTTTTATGGTATGTTTGTCTTGTTTATTGATTGGACCATGAAGGTAATACTCTCAATAAGTGTCCCTACACAATATACAAAATATTTTATTAATTGAGGCTACGAATGTTGAGGTATGACCATATAAGTGTTCCTAAAAAGTCAGGACCATGCCTTTGACTCCTTAGATATCTAGCCTATAGTGGAGTCATTCTGAATTCATGATGTAACTTGTGTAAACTCACTCACCTTCCTATTTGAATTTGTGCAAAAGGATTTGGGTCGATCGTAGTATTCTATAAGCTGTGAGTATTCTTTTGAGACCCTTTTTCCATAAGTGGAAGGTTTTCTCTACATGTGCATATTCTAAAAGTTGTTTGGCATTATTCAAACATTTGAGATCAATGCTCCAAGGTACTAGAGCCGTATTATTGCATAGATTGCAAGCTTATGAAGTCTATTAGAGTCCAAGTGAGAACTAGGATGATCTTGAGCAATTTTTTCCAAGACCATATCATCTCTATAAACTACCATCACTCCTCACACACCACATGTGATAGGTTTCAGAATACATATATTGATGAATAGAAACACAAAAAATATTAGTATATTTTGGTAGTGATGTGTGTAAACACAATTGGTGCTATCATGGCACTCTTTCTCCTCTTTAAAAGGTTTCCTCCCCCCCTTGTATATATGTTGGTAACCCTAAAGGGCTACTTATCTCTGTACATTCTTCACGTAGTAATACACTATGTATTGTGCTCCTAATCTTCTTCTTCTTCCTCGTGTTGTTTTTTAGCATTTTGGATCCCCCATATCTAACAAATAGTCACAAAATAGGTCATTGCTTCTTGAGTTGCTTTGTTGACACATTCCTACTCATTGTCTAAGATTGTTACAAATATGAGTGAGCATACTCAACGTGGTATATACTTCAAAAAAAACTAGCTTAGGTAGATATTGTACATCTAAAAAAATGATTTGAGCTCCCTTCAACGTCTAACCATACTATCACAACAACTATACAAGTAATATCATTCTTTTGTGCCAAATATATATCGATTTTTGTTCACTAGTACAAGTGCCTCAAAATCTATTACTATTCTATTGGAGCTCCATTAGATGAATTGGTTAAATTTTTTTTTAATTACAATCAATTTTCTACATGAGGATATAATCACTAACAATGGTTTGAAACAATGTTGTGTTTGGCATGTTAGCTAACCACACTATCACAATGACTATACAAGTAATATGATTCTTTTGTGCCAAATATATATCGATCTTGTTCACTAGTAGAAGTCACTCAAATTCTATTACTATTCTATTGGAGCTCCATTAGGTAAATTGGTTAAAATTTTTTTTATTACAATCAATTTTCTACATGAGGATATAGTCACTAACAATGGTTGGAAACAATGTTGTGAGGATACACTGGATGGTTTCAGCTATACATTATGGGCATACATGATATGACATGTATTGGTTGTAGAGGAATTGTGGAATAATATCAAAGATGCTTAAATACATCTTCTCATATATATAAATGTTCAAAATGTAGCTAATAGAGGTCATGTTGAGGATATTGTAGGTTCAATTATGATGAAGTCCATATTCTGTGTCCTCTTTCGACCCCTATGTTGCCTATATCAAGTACATCACCAGCAGTCCTAGCTGCTATATAGCAACGCCAATAGGACAAAAGAGATGCACAAGCACATGCTTTGATTGCTTTATTTGTAAAGCATGCCACTATCTTTCATATTCGCACATGCAAAACAACAAATTATGATTGGGATACTCTTATCACACTATACCAAGCAAGAAATGGTCTTGTTGCTTATATTTGAAAACTACTGGAGAGTGAGCATATGAATGAAGGTGATTCTATGGACAATTTCCTCACAAACATATTTGGAATAATTGATTTCTTCATATGAAATTGTTTCAAACAATTCAATCATGGAGTGCTCTTAATAGCTTACTTGATTCATATGAGAGTTTTGCTTTTACCTTTCCACCGATGAAGAAAGGCAATTTTAGAATTACTATCTAATTTATCGCAAGAACAATCAAGGTAGAACAGTTATATCATGTGTTATAGATCAATTTTTTGTTGCTAATCAGAAGGGCAAGGGTAAAAGAAACTCTTCCTCTAGTAAGAAAAAACATGTGACTTTTGCACAATCAAAGAAGGAAGAGAAATATGAAAACAAAATAGTTAAGTAAAAACAATTTTACGGACATTATGAGCCAAACCATCATATCATCTAAAACTATCCTAAGATTTTTGCTAAAAAGGCAAAGAAAAAAGATATAGAAATGGTTGTTGCAAACAGTTTTGCTTCTACGACTAAGTCTACAAACTTAGAGTGAAATGAAATGTTTGGTACTTTGATACTCATGTGAACAAAACACATTACCTCTTGATGAAGTATCTTCTCACTTGAGCGTGGCCCTTATGGGAGTATTGTAAAATATCCAAACAATTCCTCATATCCTATTATGGGAGTTGGAAGAATCATCCTTACTACTGCTAATGGTAGTACATTCATATTGACAAATGCCTTAAGTGTTCCAAGGACCAAGAAGACTCTATTCTCAGTATCAATACTAGCCAATATTGGCTTGGTGGTAAAGCTTGTTATTGGTAAGCATATAGTTCATTATCTCTTCAATGGTGACAAAATTATTGCATCTGGTACATTGTATCATGGGCTTTATAAGCTCATAAATTATGGAAAATCTATGGATGATATACAAGATGTGCAAGCCATTTTAGATGCAAAAGGCATGCATCATTTGTTCATTTAAACTTAAAAGCATGGTATGACTCCAACAGTCTGATACGGTGTCCTCTTTACCTAAACTTGAGGCATCATCAAAACATGTATGTGAGGTCTACGTTTTGAGTAAGATCCAACATTCTTCATTTTCCAAAGATGGTAGATGGTACAATAAGAGCTCATTGCTTATTCATTGTGGTTCCTATGGTCCTATATAGACATCATCTTTTGGTACACAGCTTTACTTCATGGCTTTTGTTCATGAATTTTCCAAGCATGCATTTATCTAGTGATTAAGGTCAAACTTTGAAGTACTAAAAGGGAATTGAACTCATGACCTATCGGCTAGAAGTGTCATGGACACAAAGAAAACCATTTCAAAATCTTAGACTCCATGTGAATTTCTATATATCACGTTTGGTTAAAAATTTAGAGAGACTAACTCCACCATCACAAACACAATGTGCCAAAACCCTAAGATTGTTTGTCTATTTGCCTGATTCTGACACCCAAAGGTCGTGTTTCAGATTGTGGACATCATCAATTTGTAAGTACCCCTTAATACCTACATTAAGGAGTGCTTCGCCATATACATCCTCTCTCTTGCGACTGCAATCTTGGGAGCTCAAGGAGTCTTGATCACCAAGTAAGTACTTTTGACGTTCTAGTTTCAGTTCTTCTTCTATTCCTTGTTTTAGTCTTGATTTGTCTAGTTCTTGGACATCTAGTCTTGTCCTCTTGTAATCCCATAGTACAAGATCTTGTCAAGTTATTTCTTATATCTAGTTCATCTCCCTCAAGGAACTTCTTGTATCCGAGATATCTTGGTTCATACCTACAGTCCCAAGTTGGTGAATCTCTTGTATTCCATCTAGTCAAGTTATCCATACCTATTAGTCACGAGTTGTGCGACTTCTTATAATTGTTCTATATTCTTGTATTATTTCCAGTGTGTGCCTGATCTTGTAATCCAAAGTATGGTTGCGAAATCTTGTCTAGTCTAGCCAAACAGCACAATCTAGTGCTCCCTTGAAATTTTGGCAACACTGCCCTCATCAAGACCAGGCACCATAGATTCCATTTGCAAGGAGATTCAATCCACCATAGAGGACTTGATAGGACATGTCGAGGAGTTGAAAAGATTGTTACGAAAAAGGTTATCGATCGGTTTCAAACTATGCCTCATATCTCAACATATTGTTCTTTGGATCTACATATCAAGAAGAATATCTAATTAGTGGATTTCAAAGTGGCCTCAAAGATGAAGTGAAGTATCTCTTGTTATCCATGCCTCAAGGAGATACCTTGGATGATGTTATCAATCACGCAATTCAATGCAACAATCCATTATTCAAAGAAACACAAGTCCAAGAACTAGAAGTGTTGAATAATCAAGGCACTGATTCTCAAGACTACAAAACGAAAAATCTTTTAGGCACAAGAACTCATTCCAAGTGATATAGAGTATACATATTATGAAGATAATAAGAAGGAAAAGGATAAGAGGAGTTCACGTTCAATCACGGAGGTGTGCTTACTCAAGGCTCTTCATCAAAGATCTTGGAAACACCACAATGTACTACCACAAGCTCAAAGGATTTATCTTGTGGAGAACCCAAGGAAGCTCAAGAGAGACCCAATCCTTCATCCCTTATCAAGATTCAAGATCGTGAAGAATTTGAGGTTGAGCATGTCTTAGATTCATGAATGTCTCATGGAAAATTGGAATACCTTATTCATTGGAAAAGGTATGACATCAGTGATCGTACTTGGGAACCTAAGAAAATCGTCAAAGAGCAACAATCAAGGAGCCACATGCAAAAGCTTTATCCAAAAATGAAAAAGCTTTGTCAATTACATGTATGAGTCTTAGTAATGAATATATCCATCATATTTCTGGCATCAAAGTTGCAAGAGAAGCATGGATAAAGTTAGAGGAAATATTTGAAACAAGGATATAGAAATCTCTTATATCAGTTCTTATTTCCTTCTTCCAATTAGAAATGAATGGCCCCACATCAATAGCAAAGCATTTGAACAAGGTTAAGAGCCACATAGCTCAATGGCTAAGATGAATATTCCTATTATAGAGGACATTGCAATAGCAATTCTTATGAAGAGTCTACCTCCTTCCTATAGCATGATTGTCACTATTCTACAAAACAAAACAACTCCAAATCTTGACAAAGTAATGGCATCAATCAAAAAATAGGAGAAAAGATTGAAGCCCAAGATAGTGGAAATGGTATGCCATTTGCAACAAAAGTGAAGGAATTCAAGAAATGTATGCATTGTGGCAAAGCAAACCACAAAGAGGAAAATTGTTTTATTATCAATCAATGTAAAAATTTGTGGTGAAAAGACACATACCACAAAATTTGCTTCAGAAGAAATATAAACAAAGAAAACGTAGCAGAAACAAATATCCATGGTGATAGTGGTGGAGTGGATCACGACTCTTCATCCATCAACTATTCATGTTAAGAACCATATCATTTTGTTTTTGTAAATGTGTGGTTTTTTTATTTCTTGATAGGTGTGGATAAGAACATATGATTTTCAGTGCGAAATCCAAAACCTACATTTTCAGCTTCTTAGATAGGAATTTCATGGTTTTTTGAGTTGGACACATAAGCCTATATATATACTAGCTATGGAACTCAAAAAATCAAATTTTTGTATACCACTTCTTGGCTCTTCCGTCCTCTAGAGTTCTTGGTGTTTTTATAGGGATACTTTTTTATAATGTTAGAGTTAATTTCGAGCTAATTTTGCTCCTTTGCCATATCTTGTCGTGTCCACATTATCTTTATATGTCTTCCCCTTTCTCTCTTTACATTCTCGCTATATCGATTGTTGGCTACCAACAATCTTTCGCAAGGATATTGGGCAACATTTAGTTTCATGTATCAAGGAGATATTGATTGAAGACAAAGGATGTGTATGATACATTATTGCCTGTTTTTGGTGGAGGGCAGTCAAATAGACATGTGCCAACTAGGTTGGTGCAAACTTTAATTTATAGTGAATTAGATGCATCTTTGTCTTATTGTACTCGCTCAAGCTTCAATCGTGCTTCTTTTACATACGATTTTTATGCAATGGTTGTCCCTTGCCCTTGTAATGTGCACAAAAATGTTTCCTTTGATGAACCATAAAATTTTAAAAATTGAATGTTGATATGCAACTTGAATATGATGCTATTATGAAGAACGACATTTAATCTTTATGTTACTTGCCTCCTAGCAAGAGGCCATGCACACTAAATGAGTCTATGAGTTGATATACAAGTCTGATCATAGTATCGATCATTATAAGGCTAGACTTGTAGCTAAAGTTTTCGCATAAGAAAAAGGCATTGGATTTTATCAAACCTTCGCACCTACAAGTCGTGTGACGGTTGTGCATAGCATTCATGTACTTGCAGCTCACAATGCTTCGCACATACAACAATCAAATATCAAAACTACATCCTTGAATGAGGAATTCCATGAAGTGAGATTCACATCAAGAAGCAATTCTTTCTTTGAAACTAATTGATAGAGCTTGGGAAGCAAGAACATACATCATTAACACAATGGAGAAGAAGAAGCATAAGAGCACAACAAACAATGATTGATAACTATGGAATGTAGAAAGATAGGTCCATGTAAGTGTATATATGGCAAGGGAAAAAACTCACGAGCAAAAAAAAAGAAGTGACATAGTAATCCCAAGTGTCCACACACATTGCTAGCAAAATATCCTAACAATTCTAACAAGAAATAGAAACCCAAAAATTGAAGATAAAAGGGATTGGTAATGCACTCACAAAGTGAAACTTGTATGTGAGTTCAAGATAGAGGGATTAGAGTACTTGAAGAAATACAAAAAAAATAAAGGAGCTATGAGGTTATACAGCACCTTGTCAAAATTAGCTTAATGATAAAATAAATGGACAATGAGAAGTTGAGGGTTCCAAATATGGGGATCCTCTTTCATTTGACAATGGATCTTTGCTCAAAAAAGTCTGAAATTCAATTTCAATTTTCAATTACTAAATTGCTAAAGTTGGAAAAAGGTACAAAAATATTGGATCCACATTCAATACAAAGAGCAACAAGGCATCCATAATTGTTTGTCACGTCAAACACATGCTCTTATACTCCACAAACATACTTTCGGTTATTTTGACTTTCTCATCGTTCTCTTATGTCCTCTATCAAAAAAGTAAACAAACATGGGGTCCCTTATCCTTTGGCATAACATTCTTTTTTGAAGCTAAATGTCTTTGAGTACATGAAAAGAATGTTTTCATTTATAGGTGAGCATACCCACAAGTACATGATGACCAAAACTTTCATGTTAATGAAGAAGCACAACCACCAAAAAAAAAAAATTCATTACGAACACAACACCTCTATGCATGCTATAAGACCACGGAGAGAGTGCACATAACGAAGAAAACTAAAACATACAGATAATAAGATATAGCTCCAAAGAGTGAGTAGACCATGAAAATGAAAAGACTCACGTATGCAACGTGAGCTTGTCCAAAAAGTCTCATCCATAAATGCTCTTGAAAGACACTACATACGTCACATGTGATAATGCTCTAAAAGGAGGTGAAATACACAATGTATGTACATGGTAAGGTTCCCAATGAAAGAGTGCTAGACAAAGAGATGCACTCATGTACAGAAAGAAATAAGATAAACATGGAAGAATAGTAGGATTAGAATCCATCCTCCCCTGCTTGGATAACATCATGGTGCCCACTTCCCAGCTTGTCTCATGGGGCTCAAACCCACAATGTGGTTGTTCGCATTTCAAGTCGTTACCCGTAGACCAACCCCACTCGACATTTAGACATGCATATACATATGAGATTATTGATATATATGTATTATGCACATATTATGCATGCATGCATTGCGCAATGTGTGTTTATGCATTAATGTATGTATTTATACATGAATGACATGTGGGCATGATTAAATGCATGTACTATGTATACATATATATCCGTATGTATGTATATATGCACTGTGCACTCTACATTATCTGTCTCTTGCAATACAAACCTTAACTTTGTGAGAAACAAGATGTCACATTTCAATTAATAGTCACACCCTTGCAGCCTCAACCTATGTGAAACAGCTCAACATTAGAAATCGGCAGAGGAGTGAGTCATCGATTTACATAATTAGTCACAAAAGATGGGATTACAAATACCACCAAAATTTCGCCTGGGATAGCTACTGAAAAGAAAAATCCCAAAGTTGTGTCGCTCAAGAGAGAAAATTGAGTATTCTGGCATAAAATTCTTTTAAAACTCAACCTGTATACAGTAGTGGCTCACTGCATACAAAGTTGAATCAATTTGAAGATTCAAAGGTAGCCTAAATGGAATTTCATCTCTAGCACTTGCAATATTGAAGTGAATAAAAAAGTAGGTTTTATGCCAGTAGAAAAGTAACACTTTTCTTGGAGGCCATGCAATGCCAACCACATGATTGAATCACAAGGAAAAATCAAGTATGCCTACCTGATGCCAGCAAATGATGGCCGAATCGCGATAAGAGGATCACCATAACCCACTGGTTCTGTGATCAGACCAAAACCATGTTAATCAATACCAAACCTTACTAGATGGATAGCAAAGCATAAATACTGATAATTCACCTCCATCTTTGCACAATATCTTCATTATTTCACCGGAATTGTCTGCCTGTATGACACCAGCCACATGTAAAGCAAGTAAAAATAAGTTGACCTGACAAAACATACGGAAACTTAATCCTCACATACAATGAGATCTATGAATACATTCTAAAAGGATGTATTACTGACTGTTTTGTATAGCACAAGCATCGACTATTATGTGATGAGTATACTACACTTCTACATAGTTGGCATGCCTATCCATTGAAAGAGCACACAAGAAAAGCGAAACATGGAGAGTTGAGAACGCTTGACTAAAGCAGAGAGAGAGAGAGAGAGAGTTTTTTTTTTTTTTTTTTTTTTTGGGGGGGGGGGGGGGGGGGGGGGGGGGGGGGGGGGGGGGGGGGGGGGGGGGGGGGGGGGGGGGGGGGGGGGGGGGGGGGGGGGGGGGGGGGGGGGGG